>PVJI01005912.1:0-91733 GCA_004026765.1 Micronycteris hirsuta
TTTTTTTTTTTTTTTTCCCCTCTAAAGATTTATTCATCCATTTTCAGAGAGCGGAGAAGGGAGGGAGAAAGAGCAATGTATGGTTGCCTCTCACATGGCCCTCACTGGGGACCTGCCCCGCAACCCAGGCATGTGCCCCGACTGGGAATCGAACCGGGACCCTCTGGTTCCCAGCCCGTGCTCAATCCACTGAGCTACACCAGCCGGGCTGGATTGTCTTTTTGTTACCGAGTTGTAAGAGTTCTTTATATATTCTGGAGACTAGACATATATCTTTTATCAGATATATACTTTCCAAATATTTTCTCCCATTCTGCAGGTTGTCTTTTCACTTTGGCTTCTTTAGGGTTTTCTGTATATAAGATTATGTCATTTTTGAATAGAGATAGTTTAGTTCTTCCTTTCCAAACAGGATGCCTTTTATCTTGGCAAGAAGAGACATTCTAGTCCTACTCCAGTTATCGGGGGAAACCAATCAGTCTTTCATCACTGAGTATGATGCTATAGCTGGGAGTTTTTCATAGATGCCCTTTATCTAGCTGAGGGAGTTCCCTTCTGCTCCTACTTTGTGTGTGTGTGTGTGTGTGTTAATCATGAAAGGGTATTAGAATTTGTCATATGCTTTTTTCCTCCATCAATTCAGATGTTATGGCAGTTTTTTCCATTATTCTAGTAACATGGTGTATAATATTGATTGATATTTGATTGTTGAACCACCTTTGCATATCTGGGATGAAACCCACTTGGTCGTGGTGTGCAATCTGTTTAATATACTGCTGTATTCAATTTGCTGGTATTCCACTGAGGACTGTTTGCATCTGTAGTCAGGAGGAATATTGGTTTGTGATGTCTTTGACTTTGTTATCAGGGTGATACGGCCTCACAGAATGAGTTAGGAAATGTTCCCTCCTTCTCTGTTTTTGGGAGCATTTATGAATGGTGGTGTTAATTTTTTAAAAAATGTTTATAGAACTCAACAGTGAAGCCTTCTGATCCTGAGGTTTTTGGTTTAGAAATTTTTAATTACTCAATCAATCTCTTTACTTGTTATAAGTCTATTCAGATTTTCTGTTCCTTAAGTCCATTTTGGTGATTTATGTGTTTTTAAGAATTTGTCCATTTCACCTAGAATCTGATTTGTTGGCATACGATTGTTCATAGTATTTTCTTATAATTCTTTTTATTTCTGTAAGATTGGTAGAAGCAACCTCGTTTTCATTCCTTATTTTAGTACTTTTTTTTGGGGGTCAGTCAAGCTAAAGATTTATCAGTTTTGTTGATCTTTTCAAATGATCAACTTTTGGTTTTGTTGATTCTGTTTTATTCTCTATTTCACTTACGTTTGCTCTAAACCTTATTATTTTCTTCTGCCTACCTTGGATTTAACTTGCTCCTGTTCTTCTAGTTTCTTCAGATGGAAGGTTAGGTTATTAATTTAAGATCTTTCTTCTTGTTCAGTGTAAGCACTAACAGCTGTAAATTCCCTCTTTGCATTGCTTTTGTTGCATTTCATATATTTTGATGTGTTGCATTTTTATTTTCATTCCTCTCTAAATATTTTCTAATTTACCTTGTAATGTTTTCTTGACCCGCTGGTGTTTTTTGAAGCGCATTGTTTAATTTAACATATTTGTGAAATCCAGATTTCCTTCTGCTATTGATTTCCAATTTCATTCCTCTATGGTCAGAGAAGCTACTTTGAGTGATTTCAATCTTTTAAAATTAAGTGAGACTTATCTGATGGCCTAATACTGGGTCGGGCAAAAGGTTGTTTATAGTTGTGAATACACAAAATAGTTTATTCTTGTATTATTTATTAATAATTGTATTATTTTCCATAAAGCAACTGTGAACCTACTTTGTCCCACCCTGTATATGGTCTATCCTTCAATATTCCACTTACACTTGAGAAAAATGTGTTTTTTGCTGTTATGGGTGGAATGTTCTGAGTATGTCTGTTAGGTTAAGTTGATATAGTCCTAATTTTTATTTCCTTGTTGATATTCTGTCCAGTTGTTCTATCCAGTATTGAAAGGAGGTACTGATCAGCTATTATTGTAGAATTTTCAATTTTCTTCCTTCAATTCTGTTAGTTTTTCCTTTATATTGTTGGATGTGTGTATATATATCTATAATTGTTATGTCTTCTTGATGAATTGACTCTTTTTATCATTCTATAAGGTTTTTCTTTGTCCTATGTAATTTTTTGTTTTGAAGTTTATTTTGTTTGATATCAGTATAGCCGATAGAGCTGTCTTTGGTTGCTGTTAGCGTGTCATATCTGTTCTTACCCTTTCACTTCCAATTTATGTATTTACTTGGATCTAAAATGAGTGTCTTACAGACAGCATATGGTTGGATCATGTTTTGTTATCCATTCTGTCCATCTCTGCCTTTAATTGAAGAGTTTAACATATTTACACTTATGTACTTGCTGATAAAGACGTCTACCATTTGATGTTTGTTTTCTGTATGACTGTGTCCTTGTTTTGTTACTCTACTCCTCCACGACGGCCTTGTTTATGTTAAATCAGCCGACCCTCTTTGATGGACATGTAGGGGTGGCACTAGTCCTCCTTTCTACCTGTGATGCTGCAGTGAATATTTTTTAATATGTGTTATTTTACACCTCTACAAGCACATCTGTGGGTAAGCGTCTGCAACTGGAAATCTAGCTACGCTGGAGTGATGCTGACAGAAATAGGAAAACAGGAAGGAAGCTCATTTTCTCTCTTCTCCTCTCCGCTTTCAGCCTCTCGAGGAGGACTTCCCATTTGCAGAAGCAAACAGGGAGCCACTCAGAATGGGGTGTGGGACTTGTAGAGCTCCAGCCTCAGCGTCACAGATTAGAGCAGAGCGGGCTTGGAGAAGACAAAACATGGGCAAATAAATGCACATGAGAAATCATCATATTCGCCCTGGCTGGTGTGGCTCAGTGGATTTCGCACCAGCCTGCGAACCACAGGGTCTCCTGTTGGATTCCCAGTCAGGGCACATGCTTGGGTTACCTGCCAGGTCCCCAGCAGCGGGATACGCAAGAGGCAACCACACATTGGTTTTCTCTCCCTCTCTTTCTCCCTCCCTTCCTCTCTAAAAATAAATTAAAAAAAAAAAAAAAGAAATCATTATATTCACTTAACCTCTTATTTTCAAATGTACAGACTGATTTTTAGCTTCTTAAAATTTTCTTGTTAATACTATGTTAGAAGAAATCAATGCCTTCTAAATTACAGGTCACATCACAAATTCGTTAATCTTGTAGACTGTGATTCCCATCAAAGGTTCTTACTGACCTTGTCCCTGGATTGAAGGCGTGCAGATCACGCCAGGCTTGCAGTTGTGTCCCTAGTGACTGGCTTGAAAACTGGCTCTGGAAAGTGCCCGCGTCTGCTAGACAGCGCTCCTGTGTCCTTTCCACTCGTGGGCGAGTGCGAGTGCCGTCAGTTCCTGCGTTCGTTCATTGGGCAAACGGCACGTTTTAAGTATTCCAGGTCTTAGCCCCAGTTTCTGTTATTCTGCCATTATCAACAATAGCATACCCCAAAGTAGATGACTTAGTGTGTGTTTTGGCATCCCAAGAACAGTACAAAGATCTCTTGGAACTGAAAAAAAAGTTTTATCTGGTAGGCATATTCTAGAGTGGTCATCTTTTCTGCTTCTGCCTGGAACGATTCTGTTTTAAATCTGTTGTCCTGGCATAATTAAGAACAGTACACTTTCTTTTTCTAAAAAGTGCCCTGGTTTGGTTAATATGGTCACTTGATAGAAAACTTACCTATCTGATTGTTCAAGCCATTTCCTCTGGTATGGTTCTGTTCTTAGAAATTCTAAAACCTAATCTCTCAGATGTTCAGCAATGTCATAGGTCACCATGTGAGGAACTCATGCAGAGAGAGGCTGAAGCCTGGAGCTGGGCTCGACAGAGGGGCCTGTGACGGAAGGCGTGTATACAGACATACATAGCACATACAGGATCTTCGACATGCCTTCCACAGGATGTGTATACTCATACCTCCAAACACATGCACGTCTCTAAAGAGATTTTTTCTAGCTTAAGTGTTATTTTCTTTATTAAATGAATGATTCTTTTCAATATGAGATATCCTGTCAGTCTTTTTAAAATTGAAAGTCTTTAGTGCAAAGGCGTAACAGGGAATGCCTGGTGCGACCTGTTGTTAAGATTGCACACGGCAACAATGGCCGAGTGTTCCTCGGGTTGCGAGCGGGATGTGGGCTTCATTGTGGTTGGATTAGGTCTGTCCTGTCTGTGCCGTTCACATTCTCTCAAGGGATTTGCTTAAACTTTCAAGTGAGTTTGGAGATGTCTGTTATGAATGATTTTTTTTTTTTTTAAGACGAATGACTTTTGAAAGCATTCTCACACAGGCAAATTAGGTTAACAACCGCACTTTTCATCCTTTTCACACTTTGGGGATATTTGTCGCATATTTTTTGGGTCAGGTGTGGATAAATGCAAACAAGCCTCCTGTTGAAGTGAACGGCAAAATGTCTCTCACTATGCTGGTGTTGTTATGCAAAAGAACAAGTGAGATTTTGTTAAGGGTAACACCCTCTTTTCTCTGGGAATCCTGTTTGATGTCACATTAGAACTGGCTTTGGGGAAGCTGGGTCCAGCGTAGTCTTTCCTGCCTCCTAAAACTCTATGCTATTTGGCATAAAGCAGCCCTGCATGTAGGACCTAAAGATCATTTCCAGGGGAGACTGTTGGAGGTTGTTCCCGAACTACCTACCTCTTTGTCTGAGAATAGTTGTTTTCCTGTTGTGTTAGGTGCGCGGGATTTCCAGGGACACCTAATGAGCTGGAATCATAAGGAGTCAACTGAAACCAGTCAGAGGATTGCCACGTAGGTTTTACAGTTTTGAAAGTGAGGCTTTAGTTTTCTGAAAAGAACGTGTTCTTTGACTTGTTCTCCTTCTTGAAGGTTCCTAAGGGTGGCCGAGGAGTGCATGTGTCAGCGGTCAGGGTAGGTTTCGTTTCCACCCCTCTTCCCACAGACGGCATGGGACAGCTCCTCTGTGTGTGACCTGCAGGTGCTGTGGGCCTCACGTGTCTTCGGTGAAATCTGGCCTTTTTTGGTGATACAGGAATGTATCTTTACCAGACCTTTGTCAGAGAATCTACAGTATAATATTTCCATTTGGTTAATAATTGTAATACATTTGGATTTCTTCCTACCATTTCCACATTTACTTATCCAATATGGAAAAAAATGCAAAAGGACTATTTCATCTTCACTGCAGGGATAGAGGTAACTCAAAAGTGCTAAGAGTGTCTTAGTTTTGATTTAATTCATAAATCACTTGAAGAAAACCAACTGAAGGAAGAAAAGAGATCATAGCCTTCTGGTCAAGGTGGCAGCAAAGGTAAACATGGCTCGCCTCCTTGCACACCACATAAAAATTACAGTGAAAATATAGAGTAACCATCACACAGAACTATTAGAAATTGAGTTGAATAGAACTCTGACAATTACAGAATTAAAGAAATCACATCCACCCAGGCTAGTAGGAGGGACGGAGACACAAAATGAGCTGGTCCCACATCCACGTGTGGTGGATAAAAATTCGGGAGAGAATCTCAGGAGTGAGGAGTCCGAGTCCCACACCAGGCCCCCCAGCCCAGCGTTCCAGTACCAGAAAGATGAGTCCCCATAACTCCTGGCTGCAAAAACCAGCGGGGGATGGAGTCAGTAGAAGTAACTGCTGTATTCCCAAGCAGTTCCTCTTAAAGAATTGACACATGGATTTGCTCAGACTCACTCCCTCTGAGCTCCAGCACTGGGGTAGCAGTTTGAAAGGCACCAGTGGCATACAGGGAGGAACTGAAATGTCAAGAATCAAGGTGGGAGATAGGAGACAGCTTTCTCCCAGACTGAAAAGCAGGCACAGGTCATCATTCCTTTTCTAAACCCTCCTGGCACAGAGCCAAAGAGCCAGTAGGTGGGTACCACGTCTGAGACTCCATCAACCTGGCTAACACTGTTTGTCCTGCTCTGCAGATCCTCTAAGACTCCCTCCCACCCAACTTCGAGCACTCCCAAACTGTTTACTGTGGCTTTTCCATATGAATGGCTGGTCTAAGCTCATGCTTCACAATTTCCTAAATCCTCTCAAACAAGCAACAGCTGTCCCCATACCTCTTGCTCCCAGCCCCCATACCTCTTGCTAAGTGTTCCCACACCAGGCACTAGCAGCAGCCAGCCTAGATTCACAGCTTGGCTTCACCTGGAACTATCCAGGCAAAGCACAGGTAGCAGCTACCTGCAAGATTGCTTTATATCTTGGGCAGTGTAGCCCCAGGCAGAACACAGGTATGGGCTGCCCTTGGCCTGTACCACTCAGAAAACCTCAGAGCCTGCATACCCAGTGGACAGCTATAGATCATGTTGGAGCACCACCACCCTGCCCAGCTGATCCTCCACAGAGGAGAGAGGTTGGTGGTCAATGACCACAGCCAGTCTTTGCAGCTGACTGGCCTGGGTTAATCCATCCCACTGATCTGCCAACAGCATTCTGGGCTCAACTACAAGAGGAGGGAGTGCTTAGCCCACACAAAGAGCACACTTTGAGTACCCAGCTTGGGTGATAGAGGAGGCTGTGCCACTGGACCCTATAGGACACCTACTACATTAGGCCATGCTACCAAGACAGGGAGTTATAGCAGTTCTACCTAATGCAGAGGAACAAACACAAGGAGGCTACCAAAGTGAGGAGACAAAGAAACATGGCCCAAATGAAAGAACTGATCAAACTCTAGAAAAAGAACTAAACAAAATGGAGATAAGCAATCTCTCAGATCCAGAGTTCAAAATACTGTTATAAGGATGCTCAAGGAACTTAGTAAGGACCTCAGCAGCATAAAAAAGATCTAGTCAGAAATGAAGGATATACTAATTGAAATAAAGAACAATTTACAGGGAGACAACAGTAGAGTAGATGAAGCCAAGAATCAAATCTGTGATTGGAACACTAGGAAGCAAAAAACAACCAATTAGAACAAGAAGAAGAAAAAAGAATCCAAGAAACCGAGTATAGTGTAAGCAGCTCTGGAACAACTTCAAGTGTTCCAACATTCACATCATAGGGGTGCCAGAGGAGCAAGAAATTGGAAATCAATTTGAAAAAATAATGAAAGAAAACTTCCCTAATTTAGTGAAGGAAATAGACATGCAAGTTCAGGAAGTACAGAGAGTCCCAAACAAGATGGATGCAAAGAGACCCTCTCCAAGGCATGTCATAATTAAAATGCAAAAGGTTAAAGATAAAAAAGATAATCTTAAAATCAGCAAGACAAAAGCAGCTAGTTAACTACAGGGGAGTTCCCATAAGATTGTCAACTGATTTCTCAAAAGAAACTTTGCAGGCTAGAAGGGACGGACAAGAAATATTCGAAGTCATGAAGAGCAAGGAGCTACAGCCAAGATTGCTCTTCCCAGAAAGCTATCATTTAGAATGGAAGGGCAGATAAAGTGCTTCCCAGACAAGAAAAAACTAAAGGAGTTCATCATCACCAAACCATTATTATATACAATATTAAAGGGACTTATTTATAAAAAAGAGAAAGATCAAAACTATGAACAATAAAATGGCAATAAATACATACCTATCGACAATTGAATCTAAAAAACAAGCTAAGCAAACAAGAAGAACAGAGATAGAATCATGGATATGGAGACCGTTTTCATGGTTGCCTGATGGGAGGGGGGTATAGGGTAATGGAGGAAGAGGTGAGGGAATTAAGAAGTGCAAAGTGGTATTCACAGAGTAGCCACGGGGATGTCAAGTACAGTACTGGAGATGGAGTAGCCAGAGAACTTATACACATGACGCATGGACATGGGCAATGGTGAGGGGATTGCCTGAGGGAGTGGGGGTTGCTGGGTGAAGGGGGGCAAGGGGAGAAAATTGGGACAACTGTAATAGCATAATCAATAAAATACAATAAGTAAATAAAGGAAAAAATTAAAAAGAGGTCACAGAAGGACACAGGATTCTGAAAACGAGAGCTGGCCACCCATCAAGAGTCGCCACAAGTTATTCGCCTCACTGCTAGCTCTAGCGGCTGCCAGCTTAGGCTTCTTCCTTGTGGTTCATGTGACTTTGTGTTCCTAGTATTTTCCACATATTTTGAATAGTTTTAAAAAGTTTTCTTCATTTCCCACAGTGCATGCACATTCAGACCATAAAAGGACCTATTGAGATAAATGTTAAAATTCCACAAGTGATAGTGTCTTTTAATAGGCTTTTAGATGACAGGAGCTTAGAGTAGTTTAATGATAAGCTAGTTTTCTTTTTTTAATCTTTGATATTTTCCAGTTTACTCCCTTGCAATTGTACATTTTGATGATGATGGTCAACTCCTCGATATCCGTTCTAACCTCAATAGACATTAACTGAGCAACTACTTCTTGCAATAACTTTTTCTATACAGTGGAGAATTCCGAATAAAAGAAAGGATGTTATCAGGTGTAGTCATGGTTTTCTGGATTCTTACACTGGTTTACGGAAGATGTGGCTTTTGAATTTGGCATCACCTTATTGAGTGGAAATAGGCATAGGGCTAATGGGTTGGGAGGACATTTTATTTGTATATTTTTAAAGATTTTATTTATTTACTTTAGAGAATATGTATTACTTTTTAAAGATTTTATTTTTATTTGTTTACATTTATTTATTTATTTTTAAAGATTTTATTTATTTACTTACTTACTTGGAGATAAAAGTTGATGCAAGAAAGAAACACCACTGGGTTGCTTCTCATAAGCGCCCCAACCAGAGACTGAACTCGCAACCCAGGCATGTGCCCTGACTCGGAATTGAACTGGCGACCTTTCCCTTTGTGGGGCGGCGCCCACCAACTGTGCCACACTGGTCAGGGTGACAATGTAAACAGTGGAAACTGCTTAGAGTGGAACAGCACTCGGCATTTGTTGGGGAAGGGGGCTGCTGAGTTGTTCTGTACGCTGGGATCGTAGTCTTAGTGGGAGAAGCTATTGTGGAAGATGAGCGTTTATTGGAGCCTATCTGGGTGGTAGATATTCTCTTACCATTTGGGCACCAACGGTGACACATGAAACCAAAAATTTAATATATGAACAGAAATTAAAAATCTGTCATTATAAGACAGAAATCAAGTGGCATGTATGGTGGTTAAGAACACAGATTTGAAGCTGATTGCATGGATTTAAATCCTGAATAGCTGTGTAACCTTAGGGTAAATTACTCAATGTCACGGATGCCCCAGTTTCCTCACATACAACATGGGGATCATACTGCCGACCTGCAGGCTGACTGCAGGGACCGGTGTATAAGGCAGTCACAGTAGTGCTCGTCATGTAGGAGAGTGACACGTGAGCATCAGTAATTAGTAGTCGTATTTGGGTGTAATATGCAAGTGGACTTTCTCTGAGAAAGGTCAGATCAGTCTTCAGTAGATTATGTAGTCTGTGTAATGTAGCAGTAGTGAGGTTGTAGCACCTGAGGCCTGACAGTACACGAAAACTGTCACAGCAGAGTTTTCTTTGGGATAAAAGTGTCTTTCTTTTTGAGAGCCTTTGTGCTTTGCCATGCAGCTGTCTGGTTTTGCTGCTGCTTCCTGGGACATGGCAGAATGCAAAGGCTAGTTGGTTGTGTAGCTTATACGTGTGCATATATGTGTATATGTGTGTGCACACTGTGTGTGCACACCTGTGTGTGTATCAGAGGTTTTCAGTGACTCAGTTTTGAAATGAATGGATATTATGGAAGAGAATAGTATTTTGTATATCCGTAAAGTGTTTGAGTTATAAGAAATGGAAACTGACTTTGGCTAATTGAAGCATAAGAGAATTTATTGGAAAATAGTTTTAGAATGCATTTGTTTTCCAATTGACTTGTTGGGTTCAGAGATTTCCACTGCAAATTTATTTCCATATATGATTGTTCCAATATGAAGAAGTTCCAATAATTAACTTTATTAATATATGAATTTCCTCTTTGAACTTGTATGGGTCACAGTGTGTTTTTACCATTAATGGGACAAATGATTACCATCATCAAAACCAGAAAATGTCATTGAAATTTTAAACCCTGTGTTGCTGCATTTTCAGGATTACATCAAAGCTTTGATAACATAGTTTGTGCTTTAAATGGAAGATTTAAATCTGTGAAGCTTTTTAAGATTCGTGTTTGTCATGTCTTGGCATGAGTCCTTGTTTGTAAAGTCTGGTTATAACAAGACTCTGGTTTCCATATGTATATTTAAAATACTCTGAGTCATGGACTAGAATGAGTAACAGACATCATACCTAGCTTAGATTTCTGCTCTGTCATGCCTTAACATGAAGGCAGTGCATTTGGTTTAGTCCCTGCAATAGCAAACACATTGCATTGGCAAAATAGCTTTTCAGGTCTCTCCCGCTGTGTTTTTTCATACTTTCTAGAAATTACTTTGTTGGACTGAAAACTTGTGTTCGGTTTGACGGGCAGTTAGGAAAAGGGCCTGCATGTGTGTACATACGTGCATGCCTGTGTATGTAGTGCTGTGAGTGATGTATGTATTGGTGTTTGGAAATGAAAAACTCCACATCTCCGTTTCCTCATCCTTTTTATGAAGTCCCAACTCAAATCCCAAATCCCACCTATTGTTAAGACGGGCCATTAGATGGGCTGTGAAGACGGAAAACGCTACGGATTAAGTGATCACAAACCTCCAGGTTTACGCGGTTGTTGGAAGATAGCTGGCAGCTATGGCTTTGACTTGCACGCCATCCGCCGCGGACTCCCGCTGGTGAGTGTCACAGCTGCACCGTGGGCCTGCCTGGGCGCAGTCCCTGCCCGTCACTGAGCTTCCGCCAGGCCTTCCTCTAAAGCCCTTTCCTTTGGTTTCTTCAACCAGTCCATCTAGGCATGTGCACCCCCATCATTATAGCATGCCTTTATGTAATATTGATATAACGTTGAGAAAATAAATTCTCTTTCACAATTCTTTAGAGACAGATGTATAGGGTGTCAGTAATATGTACAAAGAACAGAAAAAATACTGAGATGATTCCATTAAAATGTTAGAGGTTTTAGAATAAGATATAAAAATTTTAAGTTACTGTTTATAGATCATATTTTGTCTATATTTGTGCAGAATATAGATATAAATGGGATCAAAATTCAGAATCCTGAATCCTAGTGTGTGCCTATGGAAGGATAGCTCACTTATAATGCCTTGCTTTTTTAAATTTCAAATGCATCCAAAATATATCTTTTATCCCTCCCTCCAGTAATATCATATTAAAATAATCTTGAGCTTGCCTGGACATGAATATGCAAAATAAGAATAGTTGTGGTATATTATTGATATTTTTGTATGTATCAATTGTCCCCCTTCAGTATAAGATTAAAATGTCTTGACCTTCAGAAGTGGAATTCCCACTGGTTTACAAAAATTGATTGCACATCCTACCACAGATTAAATATATGTATTGTGTTTCAGTGTGAAGTTTAATTGTGCATGTCTCCTCTAGTGTATTATTTGCATGTCTAAACCTCCCTGCCAAATATGAGTCAGGAACACTGTATCTCAGTTTTCAAATAAGTGGAAACTGCATGTTACATTCTTAAGACTACGCCCTCCTCCCGCCCCCTCCCAGATTTCTTCAGGACAAAACAATAGCATTGCTCCTTATCAAGAATAACATTCACTGGTGACTTTCAGAAAATTTAACTGAGTTCTAAAATGAAAACAGATGGCTAAAACATTTATTGTGTGGTTAAAAATTGGTTACCTCTTCCTGTAATTAATTATTGAAGTAAATAACTGTAGTGATTACTATGTAAAGAGTTCTTTTTCCTGCCAGATTTATCTCTGCCCATTGTTTCTTAGATTTGGGTTTACATTTTCATGAGGATTATTGGGTATCTCTTTTTGACTCTAAATGTTCTTGTTGCTTCACAGGGTTTGTCTAAATTTCATCTTCACGTCGTGAAATCTCCCTGTTTCAGTCTCTGTTTGATTGTTGATAGAGTGTTTTCAGTGTCACCTCCTAAACTGTGACTAGATACATATTTCTGTACTGTTGGGCCCAGAACTTGCAACTGCATTCTTAAATTGAAGTGCTGGTTGCTGTCTTTCTCTCTCTCTTTTTTCTAGATAAAATGTAATATCTTTCCAGCACTGAACTCATAGATTTCTTGCCATCTGGCCTATTATTAACCTCAGTGTACTTATGGGAATGTTTGAGTGTATATTAATAATGATCCTGGACCAGTTGTTTAAAATAAAAAGCAGAATCCCTTTTAGTCTCAAGCATAATCTGCTGCAGGCCCTCTGAGCACAGGAAGTGAATGCCTGTGCTTCCGTTCTCTCCCAGCCAGTGAGGTCGCTGCAGCCCGTCTTCACCATAAGCTCTTTCCCTTTGGTGCTGTTCAGTCCCCATGCCTGAGTCGCTCTGGACTTTGCAGAGACAGGGACTGCTGGTCAAACTGCAGAGGTTAATGTGAGTCAGTTTTTAAATGTGTCTTATCCTATATATTTAGAAAGAGTAGCACATGTTGGCATTATAGTAAAGTTAAAAATCATTCAGAAGAGTCATATCTCTGTGCTGTTCACCCTACCTTTGTGATGATTTTCTGGTTCAGTGTTTTTCCAAATAATTTTTAAGCTCATTGTTTATGGGAAAAATAACCCATCAGTGCAGATGCCAGTCTAATTAATAAGCAATAATATATATGTATATATACACACACACACATATCAGCTTGATTGAGAAAGAATTCACATACCATAAAATTAACCTTTTAAAATTGTATATTTTCAGTAGATTTTAGTATATTCCCATTTTTGTACAACCATCACCACAATCTTATTTTATAACATTTCCATCACTCTAAAATTGGTTGTCCAAAATCAGTTGACATAAATGTAGAGGCTTATTTGTTGACTCCCAGTTCTATTCTTTTTGTATATTCCATTTATGTGCATATTCCATGTGCGTGTGGCCTCATGCCAGTACCACACTTGCCTTGATCACCATAGCTTCGTTGTAAGTTTTGAAATTGGTGTGAGTCTCCAACTTTGTTCTTTTTTTTAAGGTCATCTTGGCTTCTGGGTCCCTTGAATTTACATGTGAATTTTGGGATCATATTGTCAATTTATGCAGAAGAAAAAGCTGGAATTTTTATAGGGATTACCTTGGGTGGATGCTACCTTATTTTAAATGTCTGTTATTGATCATGGTCAACCTCTGGAACAGGTCTCAGTTTGGGGGAGTATGCATAGATTTGTATCTTGGTGGCAAAATCAGTACAAACCCCAAACTCGACTATTCAAGGAACCGCTAAACTGGCACTATCTATATACTGAATCCTTTCCTTGGTTTCACTGTTAAAAATACATGTGTGGCCCTGGCTGGTGTAGCTCAGTGGATTGAGTGCGGGCTGGGAACCAGACGATTCTAGTTCGATTCCCGGTCAGGGCACATGCCTGGGTTGCAGGCCAGGTCCCCAGTGAGGGCCATGTGAGAGGCAACCACACATTGCTGTTTCTCTCCTTCTCTGTCTCCCTCCCTTCTCCTCTCTCTAAAAATAAATAAATAAAATCTTTAAAAAAAATACACATGTGGCATCCTTCGGTCAGAGTATTTGCAGATTTTTGTTTTTGTTTTTTAACTTCTCCATCAATGTTTTGAGATCAGTAAAAATGTGATAAAATGAAGACAAGGAAAAACTGTGAGAACCAGAGTTCTTCTGGATCATGGCTGTGTATTAGGGCAGTGTGAAGGGCATTGGTGGTTTCTCAGCGTGTGTGTGGTGTGGCTTCCTATCCCTACCTCTCCCACCTTGAGAAAGAAATTGCCTTAGAAAGTAGGAAAGCACTTTGTAAGAAGTTTAGGTATTTTTCTCTTAGAGTCAATTTAGTTCAACATTATTATTCTTTTACTACGTGTAAGGCACTGTGCTAGCTGCTGCAGGGGGAGGAAAAATAGAATAAATCCTTCTTAGACAACCTCCAAATAGGTCAACTTGCCTGCCTCCCGCCTCTCCCCACGCCTCATTTTCTACTCCAGCGCCAGAGTTCATAGCTTCCTAAAAGCGCCAGCCTGGCCCTGTTTGGCTCCTCATTGCCCAGAGGGTCAGTCCAAATTCCTGAGCCTTGTTGTTGAGACCTATCTAGTCTGGCTCTTCCCTTGTCTCTTACTGCTGAACCAGGCACCCCGCAGAAGCACACCCTTTTCGCCGGATGCTGCGTGCCTCTCAAACATACCCTTATACAAGTTTTGTCTCTGCAGAATGCCCTCCCCTGGCCCTTTCTGCTTGCCAGGGGCTAGTCACCTTTCTCATCTTCCCACAGAACCTTCCTTGTCTTTGCTGCTGCTAAAGATCAGAGGCAGAGACTCACGTCATCTCTCTCTCTGCAGTGGCCCAGGGTCTGGCGGGACTAGTTCTTAAATGTTATTTTGAATGAATGAGGTAGAATGCCTGCTTAAAGGACCTTATAATCTGATGGGGGAGGGAAGGCATTCGGAGGGCTGAAAATCACTAGTATGTGGATGAATGGAGAACTGTGTATTACTCAGCTAAATTCTGCTGGGTATGGCACAAGTATAAAACTATGCAGTTTTTAATCAACCATATAACTTAGTGTTCTGTGCCTTTCTCAGTGCACTGTTGTTATTTTCTGTGTTTTTGTCCTTTGTTCAGTAAAGCTCCAGTCAGAATGCGTGTGAATAGGGGGATCATGTGTGGTGACACAGGGCAGAGATATGAGTCAATTAATGATGAAAACAGGAAAGTGGGCTCTTCTCCATTATAGGCAGAGTCATGTCAGATTTTTAAAAAACATTCCCTCTACACTGTGAGTCTCCTGGTGTTGTTTTGTTATTATCTGGCTCCCTCCCCTCCCCTCCCCTCTCTCTCATTAGTGTGCTTATAGACAGGACCTTCTAACTTAGTTGTCATTGTAACCCATAAGAAGATATTCATTTGAGGCTTAAAATATGATAGTTTCCCCTACCCTGGCTTCAATTTCTTTTTAAAAAATTTTTATTTTTAATCATTTTTTATTTTGCAATTACAGTTGACATACAGTATTGCATTAGTTTCAGATGTACACCCTGGTGATTAGACATTTGTATATTTTTCTAAGTGATCATCTGCATAAATTTCATAACCACCTGACACTGTACATAATTATTACAATATTATTGACTATATTCCCTGTGCTGGACTTTACATCCCAATGACTGTTCTGTAACAATCAATTTGTACTTCTTAATTCCTTCACTTTTTTCACCCAGCCCCCCAGCCCTCTTCCCATCTGGCAACCATTAAAACATTCTCTGTATCTATGAGTCTGATTCTGTTTTGCTTGTTCATTTATTCTGTAGATTTTAAGATTTTAAGTTTTTAAGAGTGCTGATAGATATGTATTTATTGCCATTTTATTGTTCAAATTTTTAATCTTTTTTCTTCTTCTTCTTAAAGAAGACCCTTTAACATTTCATATAGTGAAGACTTGGTAATGATGAACTCCTTTTGCTTTTTCTTGTCTGGGAAGCTCTTTATCTGCCTTTCTATTCTAAATGATAGCTTTGCTGGGTAGAGTAATCTTGGTTTAGGTCCTTGCTTTTCATGACTTGGAATATTTCTTGCCACTCCCTTCTGGTCTGCAAAGTTTCTGTTGAAAAATCAGCTGGAAGTCTTATGGGGACGCCCTTGTAGGTAACTAATTGCTTTTCTCTTACTGCTTTTAAGATTCTCTCCTTGTCTCTAACCTTTTGCATTTTAATTATGATGTGTGTTGGAATGGGCCTCTGCATTCATCTTGTTTGGAACTCTCTGCGCTTCCTGGACTTGAATGGCTATTTCCCTTACCAAATTAGGGAAGTTTTCTGGCATTATTTTTTCACATAGGTTTTCAATTTCTTCTCTCTTCTCCTGCTGATACCCCCATGATGCGAATGTTGGAATGCTTGAGGTTGTCCGGTTCTTACACTGTCTTCATTTTTCTGGACCAGTGCATCCCACATCTCCACCTCTCCTACCAGTCTCTGTGTGGCTTCTTTAAATCCCTAGTTGTAGGACTTGCATTCACCTAGATTTCAGGTGGTTCTGAGTGATGATTGTTCTGTAGTTTAGTTGTAATTTTGATGTGGTTGTGGGAGGATTTGAGAACCTCATTTACCTACACTGCCATCTTCACTGGAGGCCTTGAATTTCTTTACCTTATTGAAGAATTACATAATTATGTATTATATTTTAAATTCTAGGATCAATTTAACTCCTCAATATCAGGGAAAGAGAGCAGATTATTTTATTTATTCTTTTAGTAAATTTAGTCTTATTGTATAATTGATAAAACTTTCACTGATTAGGAATGCCTTTATTTTTTGTTTTATGTATATTTTAAATAAAAACACATTGTGATGGTAACAATTAAAATTTTACTGGTAGGTAATCAGGTTTTATTTGTTTGCGGAGATCTTTATTTCAACTTGATTCTTGAAAGCAATTTTGCTTGGTAGAGAATTCTGTATTAGCAGTCATTTTCTTAAAGATATTCCCTTGTCTTCAAGACTTTCATTGTTGCTTTTGAGAAGTGTGCCATCAATACTTGGGAAATAGTCTTTCCTTTTTCTGTGGCTACTTACAAGATTTTTCTTTTTGTCATTCATTTTCCACAATTTCATTGTGATATAGTCAGGCATGTATTTCTCTTTATTTATTCCACTTGGGCTCTTTGAATTGATGAATTGATGTTTGTTGTCATTTCTTGCAGATTCTCAGCCAGGAGGATCTTTTTCATTGTTGCCTTTGCCCCATTCTCTGTTCGTCTTTCAAGGACCACAGTTCCACTTGGATTGGAGTGTGTCGCTCTAACTATCTCTTTTGCTCTTTTTCTAATTTCTTAAGGTATATAGTTCTTTTCATTTACAGCTTTTCTAATAAAAGTTTTTTCTTATGTAACATTTTGTGGGTAACTATCTTGGACTCTGATTATTTAATATATTTTAAGAGATGTGAATTAGTTGACTTGTATATTTTATCAAAAGAAGCTAGGTAATTTTTTTCAGAATTCCTTTACCATCTTTTCCTATCACTTTTATTTCTATTAATTTTATTTAGTTTAAATGGAGACATAACCTATTAAATAGCTTGAATTGAAAATTTTAAGCCAGTGGTTAGGACACTCTTGGACACTGAGGCACACACACACAGAAACATTAAATATCCTTTCACAGCTTTTCTCAGTGACTTTGGTGTACTAATGACTCTTGACAAGTTGTAGAAGTGTAGTTTAAATTAACCACAGTTAGTGGTTATTGATTTTTAGTCTCAGTGTGGTTCCCTTCTGGTGCGTGGTGGGTCCTAGCCCAGTTTTACAGAACTGGGTACCAACTGCCAGAAAGTGACTAAAGTTTAGTTTTCACATGTGCCTCCACTGTGCCCTTAACATTAGAAAAATAGAGGAAAAAAATTATCTTACAAATTTTCTTGTAAGTACTGCTTTAGCTGAATTTCACAAATTTTGATATGTTAATTTTAAATTGTTCTTTCAGTTCAAAATATTCTTTAATTTCCCTTATGGGCTTCCCTTTCACCCATGGATTATTTAGAAATGCTGTGTGTACTATCCATGTGTTTGGAGATTTTCCTGTGTCTTCTCATATCGCTTTCTAGTTAAACTCTATTATGATCCAAGAACATTATGTTGCTCAATTTCAATTAAGTTTGTTAAAGTGTGATTAATGAATGTTCCATGCATATGGAAAGTAATGTGCACGAGACACGGTTGTGTGGAGGGTTCTGTGAATGTCAGTGCGACACAGTTGGTTGATGACCTTCAGTCCTTCTGTCTGGTTGCTGTCTTTCTGTCTGCTGGTTCTACTGGTTGCTGAGAGGAGTGTTGAAGGCTCCAGCTGCAATTTCGGATGTTTCTACTTCTCTTTACAGTTCTGTCAGTTTTTTGCTCCATGTGTTTTAAAGCTCTTTTCTTAGGTATATATACATTTAGGATTGTTATGACTTCTTGGAAAATTAACTTTTATCAATTATGTCATGTCCTTTATCCTCTATATAATTTCCTTTGTTCTGAAGTCTATTTTGTCTCATGTTAATACAACCACTCCAGCTTTCTTAGGGGTATTGTTTGTTGGTGTGTCATTTTATCCATGTGAGTTGCACTTTTTCTGGTTCTCTCTATTCTGAGTGAGTTTGTATTATATCCTGGACACTTTCAATGTTACGTCATGAGACTCGGTGGCTGTTTAAATCCTGAGGTTAATGTTGATGTACAGGGTGGGGCAAAACTAGGTTCATATGGAAAATAATACAATAATGAATAAATAATAATGTAAGAATAAACTGTTTCCCATACTCACAACTGTAAACCTACTTTTGCTCCGCCCTGGGGTTCAGGGCCTGTGTTCTACCCAGCCTTCTGTCGGTCGTGGCTTCAATGTCAGTTCTGTGTTCATAACGTGCTCAGTGTTACTTGTGTCTGACCTACCTGTGTGCCACTGGTGACCACCTGAAACTTGGTTGGTAGTTTACCCTGAGTCCAGGTGTGCTGACGTCTGTACCTGAAAGTTAATCCATGGTAGTCTGGGACCACGGCTTGAGCTTTTCTTGCCCACTCAGCTGATACAAAGCTGGGCTGCTGTCTGAACTCCACTCCCCAGTGTGCTGCCTTTTGAGGGCTAGCCCAACCTGAGAGATAATTCTTCAGGACCCCAACTTTGGCAGTGAACAGATTCCAGCCCACATCCTGCAAACCCTAAAAGGACCCCTCTCAGCAAATTACTGCAGAACAAAGCTGCTGGACTTCCAGGTTCTGGCTTGGGTGCAAGTGCTGACTGGGTGTGGGCTCCGTGCATCCTCACTGAGCCCAGTGAGGGTATTTGGTGCTCTTAGGAAGGTAATTTTTGTATTTCATTCAGCTTTTGTTGTTTTCAGCAGGCTGACTTACCTCTCATCTGCCATTATCAGGAGTTGGAAATGATAATTTTTAATGTTTTCCAGTTTATGAATTAGAGGTTGTTATGGATTGCATTGTGTCCCTCCAAAATTCATATGTTGAAGTCCCAATACCCAGTACTTCAGAATGTGATCCATTTGGAAACAGGGCCATTGCAGATGTGCTTAGTTAAGATGAAGTCTTGTGGAATGGGGTGGCCCTCTGCTCTAATCTGACTGGTATCCTCACCAAATGGGGACATTCGGTCACAGGCACACATGAAGCGGGAATGTGATGGGAACACAAAGGTAGAGATTGGGTGTTGTGTCACTCAGCTAAGGAACACCAGGGATTGCCAGCACACCAGTGGATGCTGGGAGAGACGCTTCTCTTCGCAGCCCTGAGGAAGAGCCAGCCCTGCCGTCACCTGGCTCTCAGACTTCTAGCTTCCAGAACTGTGAGACGATAAGTTTTCTGTTGTTTAAGCCACCCACACCTGACACTCTATTATGGCAGTCCCAGCAAGCTGATAAAGAGGTGTTTGTTTCTCTAAGTTGAGATCTTTATGGAAACATATTCTTTCAGGTCCTGAATATAAACTTTGAGTACCTGGCCCATTGCCTGTATGTAGTGGTAGTGTGGTGGTAGGTAGGCAGTCGATAACTATTTATAGCTCTTGGATGGCGGAGAGCCTCAGGGGTTCTCCAGGGCGCAGCAAACAGTGTAGCCAGGGTCATAGAGTCTCCCCTATGTCACCCACCTGCCAGCTCTGTGGGGGGAGGGCTCAGGAAAGGGACAATGACCTCTGCCTGCCTTTCTGTCTGGGAGAAAGCTGTCTCCTATCTCCCACCTTGATTCCTGACACTTGGGTCCCTGTATGCCACTAGTGCCTTTCAAACTGCTACCTCGGTGCTGGAGCTCAGAGGGAATGAGTCTGAGCAAGTCCGTGTGTTGGTTCTTTAAGAGGAACTGCTTGGGACTCCAGAAGTTTCTTCCACTGACTCCATCTCCCGCTGGGTTTTGCAGCCAGGAGTTATAGGGACTTATCTTCCTGGCACTGGAACCCTGGGCTGGGGGTCCTGGTGTAGGACTGGGACTCCTCACTCCTGAGATACCCCTCCCCAATTTTTATCAACCATACATGGATGTAGGACCAGGCCATTTTGTGTCTCCACCCCTCCTACCAGCCTGGATGGATGTGGTTTCTTGAATTTTGTAGTTGTCACACTTCCATTCAACTCGATTTTGATGGTTCTGAGTGATAGTTGTGATTTTGATGTGGTTGTGTGAGGGGGTGAGCCATGTCTACGTACGCCTCCGTCTTGACTGTAAGTCTCAAACACTTAAAAAATTCAGGTGATAGAGATGGTTTCCTTGGTCTTTTCAGCCTCTGGTGTGGCTGAGGCCTTGGCATTGAGAGGTTGCCAATCCTCCCCTCCTCTCCATGCTGGGCGTCCCATCCTAATAGCTATTAGATTGTAATTTTGAGATTGTATGTATATGATTCCAAATAACTTCTATCTTTCAGGTATTTTTAATCTTGTGCATAAATTTTAATGAGCTGTTAGTGAAACTTACAATTTGATTTTTGTTAATCTGTTTTTGAAAATCAAACTAATGAATTACAACATAGAAAATATGTTTATCAAAACTTTAATATTTGGACCGCAAAGCTTTTAGTTCAGCAAATTATTTGTAATCAGTTCATAATTGAAAATTGGTTTATCTCAGTTCAACCTGGAGATATATACTTGGCTTTTTAAAAAAATTGACATATACATACAGAAGAGTATATATGTAGGATAATATACTTTGGAGTAGATTAATTTTTCTTTTTTTAAAAAATGTTTATTATTTATTTTTTAATTGTTCAAGTACAGTTTCTGCCTTTCCCCCCACCCCAGCCCAACCCCTCAGCCCTCCCCACCTCCATCCCGCCTCCCTAATTTTTCTAAATAAAGAAAACGTCTTAAAGAGTAACTGTGTGAAGAGAGATGGAATCGTAAACTATATTTAGGTTCACTTAAAATGATTTTTGTTTGAGAATTTTAGGACTGAAACTGCAAAAATTCAGGATTTGGGTAGCGTTTCTCTAGGATTCTGGCAATTTGATAACTTAATGTCAGTATAGGGTTGTTATGTTGCATTTTACTGAATTCTGGCCAGTAAATTCCAGGTGAATTTTTGTTTACCAGGACATAACACCATAAATCTTTGTGGCGCTAAGACTATCCATATTCTCACCTATTGCTGAGGGCTCAGACCAGTCGGAGGGGGGCTTGGAAATGAGAGGAAAGGAAATCTGACAGTCTTCAAGAATGCCAGGCTGAGGCAGCTTTGAATTTGATTCATTCATTTGTAATTCATTTTTTAGAATGTTTTCTGAGTCTAGGGATTTCAGAGATCACCAAAGTTTTTTATAATTCTGGAAGTAGGAAGAAGCAGAGAGTTTTTAGTGCAGAGCTTGCATTCTCTCCTCTTCTTTTTGAGCTACCAAATGTGAGATTATGGGAATACCACATTTGCTGCATCTTTTCTTCATTCTGCTCTTGTTCCTTCTTCGGTGTCTGGCAGATAGTGTGCTGTGGGCGATGGGAATATGAAGTTACGGTGTGAATCTGTGTGTAGTACGTGAGGTATGGATAATACCAGACCCGCCTGTGAGCAGAAAGACGACTGTGCACTGGGTTCTTTGTTACTTATCAGAGCTGTGTTCTGTAAAGGCCTCATAAACTCTGAATTAGTGAATGCTGAACCATTGCTCCTAATGAATACAGGATTTGGTTCCTGTGAGCCTCTGGCCACATTTTCGTCAACTGATCAATACATAAGCTTGTTTCACGTGGGCTTCTGTTTAAAGACATCTTAGTTAATATACATTGTTGGTCCATTGACACTGAACTCACGGCCAGCAGTGCTGTAAGCCACGTCTGAACGAAGCATATCTAACACGTGTGTTTTTTCGTAAGGCACGTCAAAGCTTTCCTGAGTTTAGGAAGAGTAGATGGCACTTCAACTCCATACTTTGGGGCTATTTCAGATAACAGTGGCACTAACGAAAGCACCAAAATTGGAAAAGGTGGCACTAAGGAGACCTCAGAAAGCACGCGTGTTTGTAATGTGAGATTTGAAACAGGGAGGCAGAGTGCCACCTTGTTCGACCACAGCTGGGGATGTGCACAATGGGCGACTTGTTTCTTGACACTCTGCACACATTTGTAAATGACCAGGAAGAGTGCCACGAAGTATGGATTTTGGGGTTGCAAGTAAATTTTGACAAGTATATTAACTCATCAATATGGAGTCCATGAGTAATGAGGATCAGCTGTACTTGAAGGACTAGGATTGGAGATCTGAACCCACTGCTAAATATTCGTGTTATCTTAAGCAAATTACTTAACCTCCCTATATCTGTATCCATATTTGTAAAATGAGAGTAAATATTACATACATGAGAAGTTTGTAAATTTAAATGAGTAAAGTGGGTGTCACATTGCTGGACATTCCCGATGAGTGGTAGTGGTGCGAATAGTCATTATCAAGATAAGTTAATCACAACAACTATCTTCACTGACTACCTATTTTGATGCTCATAATAACCCTGAAAACTAAGGAGTATTATCTCTGTGGTACAGATGAGAAAAGTAAGGCCCAGAGAGATTGAGTCGTTTGCTCTGTTACGTATCTAATAGCTGAGCTGGAATTTGAACCCAGGACTCGATCATTTCATAATCTTTTGGCCTAGTGTAGTGAAGAAAGATTGTATATGGCTTCTGGTCCCCTGCAATCAAGTTGAAATCTACACATCCAGGTGAAGACAGAAGGTAGTTAGGCAAAGAGAAATGCGTTGTGAAGGACAGAGGTTATACTTGCTGCCCAGAGTAGGAGAAATCAGGTCAGAGGTCGAGCCCAGAGTGATCCAAGTGACAAGCCTTGAAATGCAAAGTCGTAAAAATTTATAATTTAGGTTGCAGTAGAAGCCAGGGTGGCTAGAAAGAATAGAGGCCACAGTCGGGGTTTAGCTGGAGCAAGACCTTGGCAAGGAATATTTGTGTTTGAGCGAGGGGATGGATTTGACACTCTTTGATACCAGACCAACTTCTGTTGGACGTCTTCCTAGCTCTCCAAAACTGGACTGGTAAAGAATAGCACTTATAATTGCTTTTCTGTATGTATTTCTGACCTTCATAAGTCCATACAGCTACAGGAAAGTTAGCATTTTGTGAAAACTCTTTGTTTGTCAAGTTCTCCAAAAGACTTAACTTATGAGTGTTACTTGTTTCAATCTTCTTCCGAAGGTGGGTCCTTTCTTTTGGTGGTGTTGGAGGCGGGCTGCGCATACTCACACAGCTGGTTTGTCGGTGGGTGAAGTGGGAGCCATCCCAGGTCTCCAGAGCGTTTGGTAACAAAGGCCTCCCAAAGGCGCTTTCCCCTCTCCCCTCCCAGCAGTGGCGTGGAGATGTTTCTGAGTCAGGGCTGGGCAGTGTTGTGAATGCCCAAACCCTCGGGGAGACACATGGAAGCTTTCTATCATTTTCTGCTTGTAGTCTGCAAATATTTTTCAGTAGACGACAACATAGCAATTTGATCGGAATGCTCCATGTGTTTGTTCCTGTGGAATGAATAGTTTTTACATCTGGTTCAAGTTTGGTGAGTATGCATTGCATGGATTTCACCAAATTGTGTTTGTATTAACATCCATGTAAATAAATGATAAAGTGGTCAAAAGCCAGGATGGTATTGGGGGGATATGTTTTTCATAGTTCATGAGCCCCTAAGAAGTTTGTCCGTGAGGTTATTGTGTGTATACAGTCTTGGAGCAGGGAGGAATTAATATTTCATTTTATAAGTGGTGCTGAGCTCAGAGGTTTATGTGTAGGAGGTTACAAAATGAAGAGTTTTATTCATTGGTCCAACAAGTAATTATTTCATAATTAAAATGAATTAGAAAGGAGATGTCTGAGCCCATTGTTGTAACTCAGAGATGACACAGAGCCCCCGGTGTTGAGCAATGGCAGTGGGTCTGGCCAGAGTAGATTTCAGCTGCTAAGAACGATGAATTGATGTGACCAGAGGAGGGACTGAGTGTGGTCTGAATGCGGTCAGCAAGAGCGATCTGCTTGGCACTATTGTTTGGTTTCCTTGTGGGTACATTTTGTTTGTCGAATTAAACTACAAACTCTTTGGGATAGACACTACATTTTCTGCTCCTTTTGTAGTAGATGCCCATTACTTTCTTTTTTCTGTTTAAGGAATGTATTTAACATTTTATTCCACACAGCATGACATTTTAAACAATGTCCTATAGATCACTAAGAAGAAAGGGTTTATCTTACGAAAAGCAAACGCCACTCATATTACTCTTCAAATCACTGTTGCATTTTATTTTTTGCTTCAGATGTATTAAACCATAAACTTTACCCATTAGAATGTACCAGTCAGTGTTGTTAGTCTATTCATAGAATTATATAACCATCACCATCTAATTTCGGGATATTTGTATCACTCTCAGAATAAAACCCACATCTGTTGGGGGTCACTTCCTATTCATTCCCTGGATCCCCGTCTAAACTACCCTAAGCTACTATCCCCAATCTACTTTCTGTCTCTATAGATGTCTTATTAATTTGCTTGGGCTGCTACAACAAAATGCCACAGACTGAGTGCATTGTAAACAACAAACACTTATTTCTCATGGTGGCGAAGACTGGGAGGCAAAGATCAAGGTGCTGGTGCGGTTAAGTGTCCGGGGAGGGCTCGCTTCTCCGTTCTTAGACGGTTGTCTTCTCACCGTGTCCTCGCATCGCTGAAGGAGCCGCTGAAGGAGCCAGCAAGCATTCTGGGGTCCTTTTTTAACAGGGCACTAATCATTCGTAAGGGTTGAAGCCATGACTAGATCACCTCCCGAAGGCCTCACCTCCAAATACCATCACATTGGTTGTTAGGATTTAACATACGAACTTTGAGGGGACACAAACATTCAATCTGTAGCAATAGACCTGCCTGTTCTGGAGATTTCCTATAAACAGAATCACACTCAGCATGTGGTCTTTGTGTTGGGCTTCTTCCACTTAGCACATTGTGTTCTCGGTGCATTCATGCTGTGGCGTGTATCATTTGTGTGCAGGGTTTTGTTTTCAGTTCTCTCGAGTGTACCTGGGAGTGGAATTGCTGGTTCATGTGGCAACTATATGATTAACATTTGGGGGCCTGCTAACCTGTTTTCCAAGGTGACTGCACCATTTTACATTACCCGCGCCCTTGCCAATGCTTGCATTTGTCCGTCTTTTTCATTTTAGCCATCTCAGTGGGTGAGAAGTGGTATCTCCTTATAGTTCTTATTTGTATCTGTCTGATACCTAATGATGTTGAGCATTTTTTAGAGACTTATTGGCCATTTCTATATCTTCTTTGGAGAAATATCTGTTGAGATTCTTTGTCCATTTTTTAACTGGGTTATTTGTCTTCCTATTGTTGGTTTACAAGTGTTCTTTATAAAGTCTGGATACAAGTCCTTTATCAGAATTTGCAGATATTTGATTTACAAATATCTTGTCCCATTCTGTAGTTTATCTTTTTCACTTCCTTTTTTAAAAGATTTTGTTTATTTAATTTTAGAGAGAGAGGAAGGGAGGGAAAGAGGGAAAGAAACATCAGTACACGAGATAAACATTAATTGGCTGCCTCTCACACGCCCCCAACCAGGGACCTGGCCTGCAACCCAGGCCTGTGCCCCGACTGGGAATCGAACCTGTGACCTTCCAGTTTGTTGCAGGACAACGTCCAACCCCCCGAGCCACACCATTCAGGGCTGTCTTCACTTTCTTGATAGTATCTTTTGAAACAGAAAAACTTCTAATTTTGGTGAAGTCCAATTTATCTTTTTTTTTTTTTTTTCTTATGCTGCTTATACTTTTGATGCTGTGTCTAAGAAGCCACCGCCTGGTCCCAGGTCATGAAGATGGATGTGTTTTTCTGATTGTTACAAATGTCGTGAAGTAGGGACCTCCCTTCATCCCAGTGCATGTGGATATCCCGTCATCCCAGCATCGTTTGGTGAAGATACGCCACTGTTCTCTTTCTATTGAACTGGCATGGCGCCATTATAAAATAGTAATTTTCATAAGTTGGACAACACATTCTGAAACAAGGTGCACCTACTGTTCTAACAGTTCAATTTTAAGTAAACATTGTTCATTGGGTTTGAATTTTATAGATGTTGCTTCAGTGAGTGGTGGTTGTGGATCTGGAGAGTGTCAGAGCTGGGGAATCTCGTGCCGCCTGTCTCCCTGTGTTTATGGGCCGGTTTGGTGATACCCCTGGCTTCTGATAACTTTATGGTTTACATCAATAAGGATAACTTCAGAGGATTTGGTATGGAATTTTCACGAGCCTTGTAAGAGTTCAGGACTCTGAGGGCCCTAGTGATGTCCAGTCGAGGCTACAGGTAAATGGCTGGCGGTTGGCCCCCGTGACGGCTGGGTTTGCCACGGTTGCACCCTTAGGAACTGGGCACTTGCACCCACTCCGGCAGACGTAAGTCTGATAAATGACATGACCTGGGCCAGCCCTGGGCCCATTGTGTGTGCTTATCGGTTCAGGTTGGGGTTGGAGAAGTTCAGAAGCTCAGGGCGCTGCTGCGCAGCACAGGGGCCTGCGTTCCTCTCTGTAGCTCCCAGGGCGCTGTGAGTCCCATCTGGCCTAACTCGTGACTGGCACTAGGTAGAAAGGCCAACCATTGCTTTTCATGTGGCTGATGAGAATTTTTGTTAAAATGACTTTAAACAGTAGGTGGGATTACTCCCCAAGGGGAGCATTGTGGCTACTCAGAATAACTTTGTGGGTTCAATTCTAGGTCAGGGCACATACCTAGGTTGCAGGTTTGATCTCTGCCTGGTCTGGGCACATATGATCCCCAGTCCAAGCACATACGGGAGACAACCAATTGATGTTTCACTCTTGCATTGATGTTTTTCTCTCTCCTTTCCTCTCTCTAAAATGCAATGAAAACAAATGTCCTCAGATAAGGATTTTTTTAAAAAACCCACAGAATGTACAAAACTAAGAATGAACCCTATTACTGAACCCAGGGGTATCGCCAAGCCAATCCATAAACATAGGGAGACAGGCAGCATGATATCCCTGGCTGCAAATCCTGTGCTTAGGAAAGGGCCACAGGTTTCACGACACTATCAGTAGCTCTCATGTGTGTTAGCAAGTCCCGATACTCTCCAAAGTCCGTAGTTTATGGTAACGATGTGCCAGCGTAGGTTCGAGGACTACGACCGAGGCAGCGCTGTGGTGGGACCTCCGAGAGCAGGTGGGGCTGTGCTTGTGTGGGGGCGGGGGGTGTGGGGAACCTCTGTGCCTAACTTTCACTTTTGCTGTGAATGCGAAATTGCTCTAAAAAAGAGTCTACTTAAAAAAATATAATTCAAGGTAGCATAGATTTATGTGTCAAAGGCAGGAAGTACTTTAGAAATTCAGAGAAAGGAGAAATCACTGTTGGTTTGTCAGGGAAGAGATCAAGTTTGAGCTGTAATCCAGGGAATGAATAGAATTTCAGTCACTGGACAGTGGCGTAGCCCTGGGCAAGTCACTTCCCAGACTCTCAGTTTCTTCCTGAAGTGCTTGGGGCAGAGTCTGGTGAAAAATACGCAGACCTCTTCTACAAGCATTGGTTGGGTGCCTACCATGTGCTGAGTACCTGCCGCTGTGTCTGAGCCCACGATCTAGCTCAAGAAACACTGGTTAGAGGTCATGGAAAGAGGGCAACATGCAGCGCGAAGAAAAATTGCCGCCTCGTGGTCTGGGAACAGTTAAAGAAACCGTGTTTTGGTGATGAAGTTGGTGAAGTAGATCAAGAGAAGTTGTATTTTGTATTTTAAACTCTAAAGAGAGCAGTTTGTAGGCAGTGGAGACCCTTGACATTGTAAGGAAGGATTTTGGTAATGTTTTAAGAATAATTTGGGTTTGAATCATCACAGGAAGTGGGGATTCCAGTTGAGAGACTGTTCTAATAATTTTGAAATCATTGCAGCACTCTTTAGTTGATTTCTTTAATGGGAAGGTTATTTATTTGTCGACCTAAAATGTTCTTGAGCCCTGGCTGGTGTAGCTCAGTGGATTGAGTGCGGGCTGGGAACCAAAGGGTCCCGGTTCGATTCCCAGTCAGGGCACATGCCTGGGTTGCAGGCCAGGTCCCCGTGAGGGCCATGTGAGAGGCAACCACACATTGATGTTTCTCTTCCTCTCTGTCTCCCTCCCTTCCCCTCTCTCTAAAAAAATAAATAAAAAATAAAATCTTTAAAATGTTCTTGAATAACATTACAAAAGTAAAATAAGTTTTTTTCTTCCCGTAGTTTAATATTATGACAGTCACATTCAACTTTGTTTCCTACTAACTTAACAGGTATTACGGTTTCCAAGTAAATCACCAGTGTCTTAACAGTGTCTTTTGACATTGGCCTGGGGAGGTGGAACTTCTTGCAACTGAGATAAATGAAAAAGTACAAAATGCCAGGGGTTTGTTTCAGTTGCTCAGTAGGGTTCATTCTTTCTCATTCTCCTCCTTTCTCCCTTTCTCTCTCCCTCTCTCTTCCTCTCTCTCTCTTCTCTCTCTTTGGTAACATCTTTATTGAGATATAATTCACATGCCATAAAATCCACCCATTTAAGCATACCATTTGGTGGGTAATCGTAGAACATTTTTGTCACCCCAGAAAGAAATCCTATACTCCTTAACTGTCACCCCCAGATCCCCTCATCCTTCCCTTCCCTGTACACTGCATACCTACTGCAAAAGAAATTTTAAGACAATTCTTTTTAAAATGACATCAAAAATATTTAGGAATCAATTCAACAATAGAAGTACAAAACTTGTACACTGAAAACTACAGAACGTTGTTGAAAGAAAACGTTTGACCAAGACCTAAGTAAATAGAAAGACATCCCATGTTCATGAACTGGAAAACTTAACACTGATACTCAGACTTACCTACAGATGCAACACAGTACCACAGCCTATCAAAATCGCAGGAGGCTTTACTTGCATAATTTGACAAGCTGATCTTAAAACTCACATGGAAATTGTTGCCAGTTGGCTGCTGTGCCCCTTTGTCATTTCCCCAGCAGTGTGGTGGGATTTTTTTGTTTTTGAGCACTTCCTTACTTTCTGTCACTATTAGATGCTCATCTTGTATATTGTCTGTCTCAGTTCTAGAATCATCCATTTCTCCATGAAGCCCGTTTTTCTTTTAATGGGTGATGATAGAGAAATATAACCTTTTCCAATTAAATATATCAGTTTTCCATATCATTATATATTCTTGGATACCACTATGACTATTTTTACTTTTAAAAAAAGCTTTATTGAAATATAATTTACGTATAATTAAATGTACTCATGGCTCTGGCTGGGTAGCTCAGTTGGTTAGAGCATCATCAGGATACACCAAGGTTGTGGGTTTGATCCCCAGTCAGGGCATGTACAAGAATCAATCAGTGAATGCACAGATAAGTGGAACAACAAATTGATGTTTTGCTCTCTCTTTCCCTCCATCCTTTTCTATATCTCTCTAAAATCAACAAATGTAAGGAAAACATTTTAAATAAAAATAAAATGCACTCATTTTAAGTGGATAGTTCAGTGAGCTGTACAAATGTGTGACACTCATGTACTCACCGCCCCAGTTAAGACATAGAACATTTCCATCACTCCAAAAAGTCACCGATGACCTTTTGCAACCAGTCTCCCACGTAGCTCGTGGACTCTGTCAAGCAGTGATTTGCTTTTTATATTGATTAATTTTGCCTGAAGTTTTGTGTACATGCTATCATATAGTAAGTACTCTTAAGTGTTTCTTAATGTTTCTGAGGTTTACCCATGGTTTTGCATGTATCAATGGCTCATTCTTTTTTTTATTACCGTGATGTATTCGTTGTGGGAATACACCACCATTTTTTTTTTGTTCATTTACTTGTTGATGTTCATTTTTGGCTATTATAAAGAAATCTGTTAGTTTTCATGAACACATCTTTTTTGTGTGAACGCATGTTTTCTTTGAATGAAAACCTAGAATTACTAGGTTATAGGCTAGATGTCTCCTAAATAATTCTTCAAAGTGACTATCCCATTTTATACTTCGACCAGCGATATGTGAGAGTTGTAGTTCCTCCGCATCCCCGCCAACACTCAGTCCGTCTTCTTAATTTTAGCTCTGGTGGGTGTGCAGTGGCACCTTTTTGTGGTTTTCGTTTGCTTACTGGCCATTTGATGTCTTCAAATGGGCAAAAAGACATATCAAAGCCTTTGTGCCCATTTAAAATGTTTAATAATTTAATTTATATAGCTAAAATACAATTTTATAGTATAGTTATGTAATCAATCTATAATTTTATTGTATGATTTAAATTTTTATATATTCTGCATATAAGTTGTATGTCATATATATATATATATATGGAGATTTTTCTCCTAGCTGTGGGAATGTTCTCTTCCCTTTTCATTTTCTTAATGGTACCAGGTGCTTACATGTGTTTGTGCTCCATTTCAAGTCAGTTTTTGTGTATGTTGTAAGGTGAGAGTTAAGGGTTTTTTTTCCCCCTAAGTATATCTCATTTATTTGAACTAGATATTCTATTTTCCAGTCTGAAAAAACTATTTTTTTCTCATTTAATTATTTTGGTACCTTTGATGAAAATCGTTTGATCTCATACTTTGGGTCTATATTTGTATTTCTATTCTGTTCTGTTGATTTTTATGATTGATTTAAAAATATTTAAGTGCATAATTCACTGAATTCTCACAGTCTGACAGCACCGATCAAGAATCAGAGCCCAGTCAGTTCCCCAGACCTTGCGCAGGATCTCTTCCGGTCGTGACCTTGTCCTGCGGAAGGACAGTCGTGCTTGAATTTGACAGTGTCACTAGAGTTGTTTTTGTGCTTTACATCAATGCCATAGTGCAATATACGATGTGCCTTTCATTGAATAACACGTTTGTGAGATTCATTCATAATTTTGTGTGTGGTTGTAGTTTGTTTTTCTCATTGCTGTGTATATTCCATTGTGTGAATACCGCAACTCATTACCGTGCTGTTGGTGGGCACGTCAGAGGTTCTCGGTCTTTGGCTGTTCCTAACGGTGCCGCTGTAATCACTCAGCTGTGTAGTTAACACATGTATGTGTGCATTTCTGTTGATTACATACCTGAGGGTGGCCTTTCTGGGTTATGTTTGAGTTTCTTTTTAATTTAAACAACTTTGGGAATCCAGTGTTGGCCATGTTGGTTTGAAATTTTTAATGTTTTACAGACTGTTTCATTTTGACAGTGATTCCGTGAGCGCCGTGGTGTTCGTCGGGGGCGTGTCGGGGGCGTGTCTCCGTCCCCACTCCGCTGGGTCCCCTCGGGCAAGTCAGTCGCTCCACTTCCGGAGCTTACGCTTTTCTCAGCTAAATTAAACGTAGTGATTTTAATCTGAGTCACACCATGATGTGAGTAATGATTAGCTAAGTAATTACAAAAGAGTTTATGATTAAATCATGCAAAATAATACCTTTAAATATTTCAGTTCTATAGAACCTAGCACTATAATTTGATAAATAGGGAAGAAATATAAGAGACTTTTCTAGAACAGCGATTTTTAGCCTTTTTCATCTTATGGTACACATAAACTAATTACAAAATTCTGTGCCACACCAAGAAATATTTTTTGTCCATCTGACAAAAAAAAAATAGATATAATTTTGATTCGTTCACACCGGACAGCTGTTGTGTTGGCTGTTGTCATTTGTTTATTTGACAATCTAAGGGAGAAGAGATCAGTGTTCCTGACTAAATAGTCAGGTATTGCATATTCTTTTTTTTTTTTTTTTAAAGATTTCATTTATTTATTTTTAGAGAGAGGAGAAGGGAGGGAGACAGAGAGGGATGGAAACATCAATGTATGATTGCCTCTCACATGGCCCTCACTGGGGACCTGGCCCGCAACCCAGACATGTGCCCTTGACCGGGAATCGAACTGGGACCGTCTGGTTCCCAGCCCGCGCTCAATCCACTGAGCTACACCAGCCAGGGCAGGTATTGCATGTTTTAGAAAGTATTGCAGTGCACCAGTTGAAAATTGTGTATTATGAAAATTGTCTAATACGGGTTTTTAATAATCATGTATGTGTATATTTGCAGTGCGTTACTGTTACCGTAGGTAGTTAGCTAGTTATTACTAAAGGAAGGAAGCAAAGGTAATCTAACACTGTTGACCATAATCAACCAAGGAGCAGAAGCCTGCTTACTTCACCAGGAAGCTATAGCATGTACAGATTCATTCACCCACCCCAGGGAACTGCCGCCCAGGAGACTTAATCCTGGGAACAGGCAGGAAATCTCCCCAGGAGCACTGCCTACCCTCTGGTACCAGATTATCGGGCTGGGGAAGGGGCAGTAGGGGAGGTATGGTGTGCACATGCGCAATAGAAGTCAAAATGGCTACGGGGGTGGTGCTTAACCATAGAAGCCTGTCAGTCTAACCTGGGAAAGGGATTGATTGGCTAGTGGGTAGACCCATCAGAAGCCCACTAAAGCTTAGAAAGTTGATTGGTTATTAGGAAAAACCTCCTGGTCCATTACAAGGCTAAGATAATATAACCCAGTTTAATAAAGAAGCGTGCCAGTGCTTGCTCACACCCTCCCCCTCTCCCACTCTCCCCACTCCTATCCCCTCACCCTCCTGTGCTTGCCCCGTTCATTCATACAGTCTCCTCATAACCACGTGGCCCTAGCAGCCACCGGGACTCCAAATGCAGGCTCCAGGCGGAGGCCTGGCTAGAGCAGTGGAAGTCGGGGACAGCACTAAGCTACCTGGATGAGGACTGAGACAGCTTGGCCGCCGCCTGGGCTCCAAAGGACTGAGCTTTACTATGACACAAACTGTGGACGCTGGCCTTTGTTCTGGCCTTGCTGAAGACACAGTTGGACTTTTTCTGTGGCAGGACGGATGGAGATGGGACACAGGGACAGCCTTCCATTTCTACCACACAAATCTTGCCACACCACCATCTCCCGGACATTGATCCATGAAGTGCTTCCCTTGGGGTCCTGTGGAAGAGCCCCACTTCCACTGGCTACATCACCTTGCTAAATTTTGTCCTTTCCTTTGGGTTTTCTGTTTTTTTTTTTTTTGGTAATGCATCAAATTAATACAGCCTCATTTGTCAGCTCAGTATCTGAAGGAGAGAAAATGTTGACAGAACTTTCTCTTATTATTTAGTATTACTTTTGTTACAGAACAGACCCCGGGTGGGAGGGTGAATGATATGCTATTACCGAATGGACTCCTTTGCCCCTGTATTAGGGTTGCCTTTCCCTCCACCAGGGAAAGATTTCTCTCAATGCCAGAGATTGGTTAAAAGGAAAGGAATTATTTATTCAAAGAGATATACAGACTTGGAGTAATGACTTAATGTCTTCATTAAAATACTAAAGTCCTTTAGAATACCCACAAACGCACACAGTCCTTCCTTCTCCTTCTGCCTAGTCCAGGGTACCGTATCTCAGGAAAAGAAGAAGTCTGTGGCTCAGGCAGTCCCTCGGTTCTGGCACCATCAGCTATGTCGCCTCCCTGATCTCCAGTTAATCCAAAACCATGTGACTCCTCATGGCCCACTAGCAAGAGTCCTTTCACCCCTTTTCTTCCAGGCAAGGTCTCTCCTGCTTCCTAAGCCACGTGGCACAAGGGAGCACCCCAAAGCTGCGTGGTCCCAACCTGGCATGGCTGCCGTGCCTGGATTTAAATCCCAGCACCAGTCTTCCTCTGCAGCCCCATGTCTGACCCCTCCCGCAATCACTTACACCTGCCAGCATTCCCGAATTCTTCCAGCTTTTCTGGACTGCCATAGTAAGTCTGGGCAGGCGTGGCCCTGTGGTATGGAACCAATCATCTCCAAGCTCTCACGCAGGCGCTATAACCAGGAGGAGTTACCTCCCAATTACATCTTGGGTGGAAGTCATTCCCTTGGCCATGGCTCAAAGCATGACCACAGCTGTTTAACATATCCATGAAACCAGTTAAAGGTTACAGATATGTCAAACGACCATTCAACGGGTTATCTGCAAAACTGTTGCTACGTGAAACACCTCTCAATGGCCCTGCTCCATGTGTCCCATCCCCCAGCTCAGACTGGTGGGGGTGAGGACATCCTATGTATATTTTTTTCTAATATTACCTGGATACCCTGAGTTCTGCACCCTGTTGCACTTTTGGTCCTTGCTGATTTACTTTAGTATGGTCTGATTATCAGGTTATAGACTCATTTGCTTCCTTCTCAGAGCACCCCCCCCTTCCCTTCTACCCTCAGCAGTTGTCACCTTGTCAAAGTGGCCTCCTCAGAAGAGCACAGCTTATTGTTCTGTGACCAGGCCTTCAGGAGCTAGGTGGGGAGGGTGTTTGGTAGTTCCCCTCCCTGTTAACCCTGGATTATCTCCTGCCAATGGTGCTCATTCAGTTTCCTTTCAGGGCAACAGTCAAGAGTAATTTGCTTAATGACAGGCTTGTTGGTTAAAATTCATCTCTTTCCTGACAAAGTTGAGTTTTATTTTATATTATATAACCTTAGGAACATAGTTGAAGTTTGAAAAGTCAGTTTGAAACAAATGCTTTTTTTTTTTCTCCTAAAGATGATCTTAGTTTGTTTTCCTTAAAAGTCAAACCCCCTCGGGCATAGGAAATACCTTAGGACAAGCAACTTTTTTTTTGCTCTTCTGGAATCCTCAGAGTTTGGAGCAGGATTTGGCCTGTGCTGGGCAATCGGAAATGTTTTAATGGATAAAAGGGTTCACTGGTCAGAAGCAGCGGCTTTTACTAACTCTCACTTTGGTTGGTCGAGTTATATGATCCTTGGCTTTTTCATCAGGACAATGAACATATAATAGTAACTATTTCATGGGATTGTGGTATTGAATAAATGCAGTTATGCATGTCAGATACTTAGCTTAGTGCCTAATTAATTACCTTGTACAAATATTCGGTAAATTTTAGCTGCTGTTATTAGTTACACTAAAGGGAAATAGATTGTATTTTTAAAGTTTCACAAAACAATGGCAAAGTTTCAGTCCTTCCAAACTGTACACTGTGATTCTCCTGATGGCTCTCATCAAACGTTTGGGCAGAGATATTGGTCAGATGGTTGCCTGGGGGACGGTCTGCTTTCCAGGATGCTTTTAGAAGCTCCAGTTGCAAACTGCTCCTTGGTTCCTGGTTGTCACGTCACCATGTGCTCTTCAGGAGAAGAGACACTAGATGTCTGGGGCTGAAGGCTGGAGTTCATAAGCATTGTCTTTGTGTAAGCCATTTGAATAGGGCATTTGAATGGAAAAATAAGCGTGTTTAGGGAGAAAACATTGATAATTAACTGAGCTAGGAACTGGTTACTTTCGGAATGTAACTTTAAATACTGAGATAAAACTTTCTCTAATGGAAGCCTGACTTTTCTGTGTCCTCGGTTTGGGAAAGGAGCTCCCTCCCACCTGTGGGGCCGCCCAGCCTCCTGGTGCACTTGTCCCCCTCTCACAGGAGGGCAGAGTGTCCCACTGGTTTATTTAAGACAGAAACGTGATCTGGAGATAAAAGTTACTCAAAGACACACTTCAAATGAGACACTTTTCTTATCTTCCAGGGCAAAGGTATCTGACCTATAATAGTTGGGAAGAAGTCAAACCACAGGAAGCTACTTTCTGTGAGGCCTTCTTTCTTCACCCAGGGAGAAAGAAATCAACCCTGCAGGTTCTGCAGGGCACACCCAGGGTATCAAGAAAAGCAACATTTAAGATTAAAATATAAAAATTGGCCCTGGCCAGGTGGCTGGGTTGGTTGGAGTGTCATTGCATACACCAGAAGTTTGCGGGTTCAGTCACCGGTTGGGGCGCATATGAGAGGCAACCGATGGGTGTTTCTTACATCGATGTTTCTCTCTCTGTGTTTCTTTCTCTCTAAAATCAGTAAAGATATTTTTTTAATATAATATGTCCCTTAGTTATCCATGTTTTTGAAATGTAGTAGCCTAAATCAGTCCTTGGAAATCATCCTCTAGATGTAAAAACGACTGTTTATTAATGAGGGCTTTGTTCAAACAAAAATTTCCAAATGCCTTCTGGACTTGACTTGTTTTTTCGACACAGACTTTAGTTTGCCCTCATGTGCTATTACGTTTGGTGGCGACTGCAGGGGAACATCTTGTTTGCTTAATGCCAGCCGATGTCACCGACTCTCCCACGAGGAGTAGCAGTGTTCCTTTCCTGAGGAACAAGACCTGCCAGGCAGCTGTGTGTGCGCGGAGCTGCCGGGCCCTGGGCTGCCGGAGCGGTGCGGGGTGGCGGTCAGGCACACCGTGGTGGTGGCTCTAGAAAATCACCTTCTTCCTGCATTCAAGCACTTGCTTATTTCAGCAGATATCTACTGAACAGCCAGTTCCCGTGCTCCATGCTGGGAACGTAATCATTTGGAAGAACAATCTCTGCCTTCTTGGTGCTTGTGTTCTAATGAGTAGTTAGTTAAGAAGGAAAAAAAGGTTAATACCCAGTTCATTTATTCAGAAAGTATTTTTAAAATAACCTCTGTGAGCAGCATACCCTCCTTGGGATATAGTTGGGAATACAGAAGACACAGTCCTTGTGCCAGCGGACATTTTTGTAGGGGAGAGGCGACATGAAGCAGCGTATAAATAAATAGAGGGTTTTATTTCAAACCCTGATAACAGCTGTGATGCTGCTGTGACATTGTAACATGAGATGGGGGAGAAGTGGGGGGGCGGGGGGGTGGTAGCCACTGAGTCTTTCTGGGTCGTAATAATTTCACCAACGAAGTGGGAAAGTGGCACCTGCCCTGTGTGTCCCCTCACCTCCTCAGGTCAGACTAGGTAGGGAAAAATGTGTGTTAAAAAACTGACATTCTAAAGTCACAAGAATGGTGTTAGTATTTGTGGCTGGTGGGGACCAAGGGGGACAAGCAGGGAGCAGGAGCCTCCCCTGGTCCTGGGAGTGAACCTCTGCCTCCTGGGGACCCTGCCTCACCCTTCAGGGTTTGGGCATATGAGCTGATCTCTGCCACACTGAGTTCAAGTGAAGTCAGACAGTTTTGTTGTTTATTTTTTAATTAATTCAATACATTTATAGAAAATGAAGCTGTAAGACTTCTTTTTTTTTTTTTTTAAAGATTTTATTTATTTATTTTCAGAGAGAGGAGAAGGAAGGGAGAAAGAGCAATGTATGGTTGCCTCTTACATGGCCCTCACTGGGGACCTGGCCTGCAACCCAGGCATGTGCCCCGACTGGGAATCGAACCGGGACCCTCTGGTTCCCAGCCCGCGCTCAATCCACTGAGCCACACCAGCCAGACTGTAAGACTTCTTTTAAGCAATGCTGTTTTTGGAAAACCCTTGTAAGGGTTGTCAGTTTACCAGAGTCCCGCCCCCACGCCAATGGGGGCAGCTGCTGGCTGCTAAAATGTGTTTTGCTAATGTGGACAGTTTTCCCTGCAGAGGAGAAATCACTTTATCATGTAATGGTGTTGGAATGGTGAGGCGTGTGTGTGCGTTGTGTGTTGTGTACAGACTCACTGAGAAGGGTTGGGAAAGGTTATTTCGTTAAGCAGATAATGGAGGAGAGTCTAGATCTGAACGGATGTGAAGGTCTCGTGTCTGTTGCTGTGACTGAAATGGGATTTGCGTTTCCCTCTTACAGCAGACCTGAGCATTTCCTGAGCTGCCAGGTCAGCGACTCTGGTCCAGGGCCCAGAAGCCCACATGCTAGCGGGACACACCGACCAGCAAACCTGCCTCTGCCTCTGACAGGGTTCTCTCTTTACCCCTTTCTGTAACGTGAAGAGTTTTCGCCCAGGTAGCTAGAAAAGTTGTGTTTCAGATGTGCAGGTTGGATGAGGCAGGCTGCTAACACTGTACATTATGTGCATATCATGTGTTGGCAGCCATCCTAGGTGTTACATATAGTTTCAATGAACGAAAATTTTCTTTAGCTGTTTTAAATGATTGAGATAGCTTAATTTTCGATGCTTTTATCACTGTTGCTATCTTTGGCGTGGTTTCTGTTTCATGCTCGTCGAGGTCAGTGCCAGCGCAGCCTGCGGTGTGGCCAGCTCTGCATGGAGCCGGGGCTGTCGTCCGGCGCACTGAGCTCAGCTGGGAGCAGAGCCGCCTGCACGGTGGGTCCTGCTCACTCAGCTGCCGGCTCTGAGAGTGACGCGGAGTAAGGAGGGAGTAGATTGCTCCCAAGAGGGGAGATTCCCAGACCAGTGAAAGCCTTTATGTAAATGTGGCTATCGACATAAAATTGCCAACCTTCGATTTTGCCAAGTGATTGTGGAAACTATGAGTTTTTTAACTTCACTTTGTTAAATATTTTAACATGAAAAGAATAGAAAAGACGTAACACCAAAGCAAAAATGTTTAAAATGAATTCGTTCAGTTTCATGAAAAATCCACTACATTGTCCTTATTTCTTTAATTCCGGCGCCAGTGGAAATGTTAGCCCAGAGTGGCGTTTGGGAAACACTGGCCTGTGTGAGGCTGCACCGAGACAGCGGCCTCACCTGGACCACGACGGAGAGACGAGAGATGCAGAAGACAGACTGCTAAGTGGATTGATTAGTGGCTAGAAGAACGGCCTGGAGGTCGCAATGGTTGGGGCCCGGAGGAGGGGCTAATGAACTGAACTATACTTAGAGGAATGGTGTGAGATAAAAGTGATACTAGAGAATGGGACAGTTTAAAACCCAGGAGACATTTACATTTGTAGTAAAATACATCACAGAGCCATTGAAACTTTTGAGCCTCAGTGCAAAAATGTCACGTCTGGAGATCGATCTGGTGGCTGGCTGTGTGGCAAGGGAGGGCACTGTTTCTCTTAGATTAGCCGTGAGTGGGCGAGGCCAAGAATAGGAGAATGGGCACAAAAGTAGGGGGAAGCACAAGGTCAAGAGACTTGGAAGAAAGAAAAGATAGGACTTGGTGACACATATAAATACAAGAGGGGAGAGGAACAAAAATTGCAGCTGCAAATGGTTGTAAGGGGATCCATGCTTTGGTCAGGGACCTGGTAAAGAAGCTTGCCTTACTAATGGAAGGCACAAGTTAGCAAAACACTGCCCTTCCTTGTATTTTGAGATGCTAAATGAACATTACATACTATGCTCTTACTTTATCCTAACATTAGGAAACTCTGGCACATGATTAGGAAATTATGGGATGTGAGAGGAACGATTCCAAAGTAGATAGGCACCTCAGAGTGGAGTTCAAGCAGCCATGCAGCAGTCCACACTGGAAACTGAGCTTCATTTTGTGTAAATGTCTCTTTTGTTCGTTGGTGTATCCCCAGAACCTAATTCATAATTGCTGTATAACGTATTCGTTTAAAAATGAGTGGTAGCTTCAGTAGTGTGGGGTTTTACGCTGTGTAACACACTATCTTTTATCGCTGCATCTCTTAGAGTGGACAAAGAGAAGTCTATCTCAATATCACAACATTATCTAGTAGGAAAAATCACATGCCATTAATTAAACTAGAATCAGTATGACCCTAAATGATCTTGGCACAAAATTTAGGCAAAATTCTCTTTGTGCTGCCGCTACTGGGACTTTCTCTACCTTGTGATATAACCAAATTCTACTGGAATGAGCCTTAATGAAAACATTTCCAGTCTTGTAAATATGAACAAAGATCAGTCTTTCTGAGATATGATGAAAGTTCTTGCAGTCAGAAGCGGTCCAGCAGCCATGCCTCAGAAAAACTAGGGCCCGGAGCTGGTGGATAATTGAGGCTGGAGAGTCTGGAATTTAGCAATGGGAAACCACTGTGGAATTTTTAAAAGGAATGAGACACGAGGTTTACATTTTGAAAAGTACTTGTGAGAGCTAATATTGGGAGCTTGAACACGGGTGGAGATGGCAGAAAGTCAGCACATGGGAGAGACCGAGAAGTATAAGCATGGTACACAGATTTCCGGCTGTGCAGTGGGGGGTGCTGCCGATGCTTCCGAAGTAAAGGGTCCTGGGGCAGGACCAGGTTTTGAGGCTGAGTGGGAACATTTCAGCTCAGTTTTAGACAGTTCAGGTTTGCTAGGAGGGCCTCGAACATCCGAAGCTGTGGGAAAGGAAAGGGAAGTGGAAGGAAACAACACCGCAGGCCCGTCTGAGGGGAGCTGGAAAAGATGGCTGAGTTACAGTTAGTGTAAGGGGAAGCTTTTCTCTGTTGAAATATAGGAACACTGCTATGCACATAGCAACAAAACCCAAAACATTCCAGAGTAAACCAATTAGAAATGTGGAAAACTTTTATGAAATACTTCAAAACCTCAGTCAGGGGCGTTAAAGAAAAATTTAATAAATGGATAAATGTACTGCATTCAAGAATGGGAATACACAATATTGTAAAGAGATAAAATCCCCTCAAATTTATGGATGAAGTTATTTTTTAAACTTGCTCAAAATGGTTCTAAAGTTCAGTGGGAAAAATAAGCAAGAACGAATATCCAGGGAAATGCTGAACAGAGAGTAAGGTGAGGTTTCCGGGATGTGTATTTCGTATTTACACGTTTCCCAGTTGTCACTTTTTGCAAGCCTGTTGTTACTTTTCTAATTAGAGAAATGAAATAAAACAGCATCGGAAGCTGTAACAAGTTATGATCTATCTACAAAAAGAAGAATGTGTATATATGTGTGTGGATAGGTATATATATGTACATATAGCATATTTACATTGGAAAAGAAGTGTATAGACATTGCAATGAATAGGAAATATTACTCTTGGCTCTTCAGAACTAAAAAGGATTATCAGGGAATACTATACATAAATAACTATATGCCAACAAATTGATAACTTAGGTGAAATCAATGAATTTCTAGGAAGGCACAGATTACCAAAGCTGATTCAAGAAGAAATGGAAAATCTTATAGACCTATAAAATAGTAAATAAATTCAGTTAGTCATTGAAAAACACTACCCCCCCTCAAAAAAAAAAAAAAAAAAAAAAAAGACCAGGCCTTGATGACTTACTGGTGAATGCTACAAAACATTAAACAAGACTGAACGTCATTTCTTCACAAACTCTTCTCCCCACTGATAGACAGACAGATAGACAGATAAAACAAGAAGGAATACTTACCAGCTCATTTTATGAAATCTGTATCATCCTGATACAAGAAAACCCCTACAGGTGAATATCTCTTATACAGACAAAAAAATTCCTCGACAACATACTGACAAACTGAATACAGCAGCACTTTAAGAGTTATGCACCATAACCAAGTGGAATTTATTGCAGAATACAGAGTTGGTTTAACATCTGAAAATCAATTAACGACTACAGCTCATCAGTAAATAAAAGACAAACATCAAATTATCATTTCAATAGATGCAGAAAAAAGCATTTGACAAAAGCTAACACCCTTTATGATAGAAACACCCAACAAACCAGAAACAGTAAAAAAAGCTTCACAATCTAATAAACAGCATCTGTGAAAACCCACAGCTAACATCATAGTCAATGGTTGAAAGACTGAATGCTTTGCCCCACAATCGGGAACAAGACAAGCACGCCCACCCCTTCTCTTCAGTGTTGTTGTTGGCGGTACTGAGCAGTCAGGCGAGAAAGAGAAAAGGCATCCAGATTGAAAAGGAAAAGTATCCCAAGTAGAGATGCTTCTCTCTGTAAGATGATGCGATCTTATATGTAGAAAATTCAAAAGAACACAAAGAAAGTGTTAGAGCCAACAAATAAAGTCAGCAAAGTTGCAAGATACAAGTTGAATATGCACAAATCAGTTGTGTTTTTGTACACTAGAGGCAAACAGTCTAAAAGTGAAATTTAGAAAACACAGTTTCATTTGCAAAACATCAAAAGGAATAAAATACTTAGGAATAAGTTTAATAAAAGAAGTATAATAAATGGGAAGACATTGCATGTTCATAGATTTGAAAATTTAGTATTGTTAAGATGGCAGTACCCAAATTCACCTACAAATTCAGTAAAATTCCTATGAAAATCCAGCTATTCGAACCTAAAATTCATGTGATAATTTAACAGATCCAGAATAGCCAAAACAGTCTTGAAAAAGAACCAAGGTAGAGGACTCATGCTCCCTACTTCAGAACTTTCTACACAACTGTGGTAACTGCTGTAGTCCGAGTGTTTGTGTGTTCCCCACCCCCAGTCTGTACATTGAAATCCTGGCCCCCAAAGGTGACGGTATCAGTAGGTAGGTAGGGACTTTGGGGTGTGCTTAAGTCCTGAGGGTAGAACCCTAATGCTTTATGAGAGAGACTCCGGAGAGGTCCCTCACCCGCCCGCCTGCCATGTGGGAGCACAACGAGCAAGCCGCCTGCAATCTGGAAGGCTTGAACCTCACCCAGCTTTGCACCCTGATCTTGGACTTTCGTCCTCCCCACTGAGAGATAAATGTTTGTTATTTGTAAGCCACCCAGTCTACAATATTCTGTTACAGTAGCCTGAACAGATTAGGAGAGTAATCAAGGCAGTGTGGTCATGGCACCGGGAGAGACGTGGAGATCAATAGAATAGAATCGAGAGTCAAACTTACACATTTCCAGTGAATTGTTTTTCAGCAAGCGTGTCAAGTCAATGGGGAAAGAATAGTCTTTTCAACAAATGGTACTGGGACAATTGTATATCTATTTGCCTGCAAAGGAATGAATTCGGACCCCTTCTCACCTTACACACAAAAATGAACTCAAAATAGATCATAGACCTAAATGTCTATTTAAGAGTAATGTAACAGTAATTTAAGAGTAGTTTGAGTAGCTGAAAGTATAAAAAAGCTAAAAGCATAAAACTCTTAGAAGAAAGTATAGGACTAAATCTTTAAGACCTTTGATAAGGCAAAGCCTTTTTAGACAAGACACCAAAGCACAAGCAACTAAAGAAAATAGATAAATTGGACTTCATCAAGAAAGTGAAAAGACAACCCACAGGATGGGAGGATATTTGTAAATCTGATAAGTATATTTTGTCTTTAGATAAAAAGGCAAATAATCGATTAAAATAGGTGGAAACATCTAAATAGAAATTTCTTCAGAACAATATAAGCACATGAAAAGCTGCTCACAGTCTTTAGAGAAGTGCAAGTTAAAACCACAGATATAAGACAGAGACAGATAGTAACAAGGATTAGTCGAGGATGCAGGGAATGAGGACATTCCTGCACTGTGGGTGGGGTACACGTGGTGCGGGTGCTGTGGGGACTCTGACAGTCCTCAGTGCTGAGGGGTTCCCTTAGCATCGTCCCTCTGCTCTCCTCCCACGTTCACACGGAAGTCAAATAGTGCGTCTGTGCACAACTTGTGCACAGCATTATGCACAGAATCCAGAGACAGAAACAACCCCTTTGTCCGCCCCTTGCTACATCGATAAAGAAAGTGTGATGTATTCACACGACGGAATGTTGCTCAGTTATGAGGAGTGGATTCATACTACAACATGGATGAACTTTAAAAACACGCAGAGTGAAAGAAGGCAGCCACAAAATACCTGTGTTATCTGGCTCCGTTTATTATACATGAACAGTTCAGAATAGGCACGTCCACAGAGACCCGAAGTACAGTAGATCAGTGACTGCCTTGGGCTGGCGGGGTTTGAGGTGAAGTGGTTGTGACTGCCAGTGGGTATGGGATTTCTCTGAAGGATGATGAAAAAGTTCTAAAATTGACTGTGGTGATGGTTGTTCAACCCTGTGAATATACTAAAAGCCATTGAATTATGTGTGTTAAATGGATGAATTTTGTAGTATAGGAATTACATCTTGATGAAGCTATTATTATATATAAAAATATACTAAGTGAAGAAGTTGCAGAACAATGTGTATTATATGAATATATTTTCTAAGTAATATATTTAAAAGTTCATAACAAAACATGTTATTCTTTAAAAGTTAGCAAAATTTGTGAAGCAATGTAAAAGAGACATCGGAGTACATTCCCTTGACATAGTAGCTTTAATCATGTAATAGATTTGGTGACAGAATTTCTTTTTTTTTTTAAAGATTTTATTTATTTATTTTTAGACAGAAGGGAATGAAGGGAGACAGAGAGGGAGAGAAACATCAATGTGTGGTTGCCTCTCACGTGGCCCCCACTGGGTACCTGGCCTGCAACCCAGGCATGTGCCCTGACTGGGAATCGAACCAGCGACCCTTTGGTTTGCAGCCCACACTCAATCCACTGAACTACTCCAGCCAGGGCCTGGTGACAGAATTTCTTAACAGTAATTGATACCACCTCATGAATAAGAGAATAATAATAGCATTTATTGCATTCTTTCTATATGCCAACATTTTGCTAAATTCTTAGCATACACGCTGTCATTTGTTTTTTACAATACATAATGATGGCCGAACATACCAAAGTTTATTTTCGTTTACAAAATTGTATCATTTCTCAGAATATCAAAAATGATAGTTTCTTTTTTTGTTGGTGACAATAGCTAAAGAGGCCCTGGATGGTGTGGCTCAGTGGATGGGCGCTGGCCTGCAAACCAAAAGGTCGTCGGTTCTATTCCCAGTCCGGGCACATGCCTGGGTTGTGGGCCAGGTCCCCAGTAAGGGGCACACAAGAGGCAACCACACACTGATGTTTCTCTCCCTCTCTTTCCCCTTCCCTTCCCCTCTCTAAAAATAAATGAATAAAATCTTTAAAAGAAAAACGGTAGCTAAAAAGGTAAATACCATAGGTCTTAATTTGAATCTGCGTTTATGTGATCTTAAGCATTTATAAGAGCTTATTAATAAATCTATCTGTACGTCTTTAAGTAAGATTTTAGGTTTGAACTAAAACATTTTGATTGCTATAGTTGATTCCCTGCAGGAGGAGAAAACACTTTATAGTTAATAGACAATTTTTTGTTTAATGTAGTACTACATTTAAAAGGCAATCATTAACAAAGATAATTTTTAGAATTTCCTCTGTTGTAAATACAGACTATTGTCTTGCTCAGTTTGGGCAGCTGTAACAAAATACCATAGACTAGAAGGCTTAAACAATAAACATTTATTTATTTCTCACAGTTCTGGAGGCTGGAAAGCCTAAGGTCAAGAGCCAGCAGAGCTGGTTCTTGCTGAGGGGCCTCTCCCTGGTCTGTGGACATCCCCTCCTTGCAGCGTCCCCTCACAGAGAGAACTGAGTGAGAGCAGTGAGCTCTGTGGTCTTATAGAGACCCACTCTCAGGACTTCATCGAAACCTACCGCCCTCCCAGAGCCCCCACCCCCAAATCCCATCACGCTGGATAGGGCTTCAATATATGAACTGCGGGGGGGCGGGGCACAGCTTAATCCATAGCAGCTAGCTGTGGTGAAAATCTTGTCCATAAATGCTAACCCTAGCATTTTTTGTTTGTTTTTAGTATTATGTGCCAAGAACCTTGCAAAGAAAGACTTCTTCAGTAAGTAAACACCTGTTTTTGCTCTCTTACAATATTAATATTTTCACATATTTCTGAATTTTAAACTTGTTAAAAGCAACAGGAGCTCCTAAGCTCCTGCCCGTTGCTGAATAGGAGCCCATGGCTTGACAAGCTGCGCTCCCAGGTGACAGCAACGCAGCTCCTCAGCTCCTAGGCGCGAGTAGGTGGCTCACCCGGAGAAACGGGCCTCGTTCATCCTCTGCCTGGCCTCACCCTGTTTCCTGTCCTCCCGTTAATATACTGCTGTGTGCTGGATCGTGTTCTCAGCTCAAATACAGATGGGACACTTTTCTATAAAACAGCTGGGTGTAATAAAATGGTGGGTCCGATTTTATGAATTAAATCGCATTTTTAAAGCCTGGTAATTAAAGGAATTGTAAAAAATAGAGGATTCTTTTCTAAAGAGAGGAATCATCCCTAAACTCAAGACTTTCACCTCCTCTCAAGCGGGTGCGGCAGCTTGGAATTCTTCATCCTCTTCCCGGTCCTCAGAGCACTGCTGAGCTCTTACTCACACTTTAGAGATGAAGAAACCAAGGCTCACAGGCTCCACTCAGGTAGCTAGGGGGCTCCGGAGTGGCGGCTCACATCCAGGTCTGTCTCTGAAACCCTGTTTTGCCCTCTCTCTGACCTTATAAACCATCTGATCCATTTAGGAACTTAACTAATTTAATACTTGCTTGCAGAGATAAAATAGACAAAGTCAGTAAACAAGATTTCTAAGTATGACTTTTTTAGGGAGTATATTAAACACAATTAATTACAGACATCTTTTCCTCCATTTAATTAGCCACACTTAGTGATCATCAAAAATGGGAATTTGAATGTAAGCTATTTATATAGTTTTCTTTAAGCCCAGTTTTTTTTCCCAGCCTCTAAAAATCTGAGAGTGATGTCAGACTGGGTTGCCTTTCTTAGGAAGCTAAATAGATCGAAACTATCCTTAAATTAGAAGGAAAAAACCTACTAGTATAATCTTCTTTACCAACTCAGAGGGCCGGGAAGCTCCATTCGCCTGCAGGACTGTGTTCTAATGTCGCATGGATAGGTCTGCAGCCTCACCCAGGCGTGGCTGTCCCCCTTCTCCAGGACTCCCCGACCCCTTTGCAAAGGTCGTTGTGGACGGATCTGGGCAGTGCCACTCGACGGACACCGTGAAGAACACGTTGGACCCAAAGTGGAACCAGCACTACGACCTGTGAGTGAGACATTCTGTAGGCCATCTGGGCAGCGGCGGGGGAGTCGGGGAGGTTAGAAAAGAAAGGATTTCTAACTTGTTATTGAGAACAAAGTAGATGGCCCAGTGAATACCGCCTACTTTTATAGTTCATATACTTGAAATTTCTTGTGTTTGACATTTTTACAGATCCTTATGGCTTGCTTCTGTACTTGTGATCTTCTGTAACTTTGCGATCTGCTGGCCATTGTAAGAGGGAAAAAGGGCCGTGGCCGGGTCTTCTGTGTGCTGCCTGTTTTGTTTGTTTCAGTGAAACTCTAAATCTGGTTTCGATTTTTTACTTTAAAAATACATTATTATACATATTTATTATGCAAATACATATTGCACATATTTATGTTGCTTTTAGATTGTTTTCTAGTACAAATGTATTTTCTGTAAGTGACAATATACTTTGGTATGATTGGGTGTATATAAACCTATTACCATCAGGCAGTTTCTTATATTTGTTCATAAAACTGATCGCACTTTGAACATCTCTATTTTATGTGCACCTACGTTTTCATGTCCCTGCTAGGAAATTTTTGTCAAAGTAATACTGCATGATTATTGGTTTTTTATTAACTGGATGGTACAGATTTGGGTGGGATTTTTAATAGTTGGATTCTAAAACTTACTTTCAGTTATACTGAAGTACCATGAGGGGCTTGGGAAGTGATTGTCAGTTCTCATCCAGAAAGCTCCCTCTACAGTTGACTTGCACTGAGAGTACAGGGGTGGGGGGTTAATGTCTGAGTTAGTGCCCTTTGGGGTTCTTTGGATGGATTTATGGGTTTATAGGTAGTTCTCTGTTGTAAACTAGCGCTCAGCAGTAAGCCTGCTCTGGCCGGGTGGCTCAGTCGGTTGAAGTGTCATCCCGCACACCAAAAGGTTGGGGATTCAGTTGCTGGTCAGGGCACATAACTCGGTTGCAGATTCCATCCCCAGCTGGGGAGCATACGGGAGGCAACCAGTTGATGTTTCTCTCTCTCCAACCCTTTCCCCTTCCCTCTCCCTCACTTTCTCCCTTTCCCTTCCTCTCTCTTTAAAATCAATAGACATCTCAGGTGAGGTTTAAAAAAAAAAACTAGTAAGCCTAACATTGCTGGGAATTTATGAATCATGTCATTGCCCTTTGGATCTAATAAAATATAACAAATCTCTGTTATAAGTTTATTCCTTTATGTGGTCATCTGCATTTGCTTCTTATGTAACTGGTTATAGCTCTTCTCCCAGCCCGTCGAAGTTAGCAGATGCACATTTATTGAGTGCCTGCTACATGTGGTCTGGAGAGCCAACATTATTTTAAAAGGACTCCTCTGTACTAACAAGTCAACAGGTAGAACCTCGGTGGACTCTCATAGCTCAGAAGCACAACTAAAAGCGCGTTGCCTGTTGTTTTAGATATGTTGGGAAGAGCGACTCTGTGACCATCAGCGTGTGGAACCACAAGAAAATCCACAAGAAGCAGGGCGCCGGCTTCCTGGGCTGCGTGCGGCTGCTCTCCAACGCCATCAGCAGGCTGAAAGACACTGGGTGTAAGAGCCAAATGCTTTCCCGCCTCTCAGTGCAACCGAAGAGGGCTTATCAGGAATCATTTTTTTCTTTTAATACTGAATGCAGAATTCTGCCCTCCTCCCTAGTTCATGTTGCCCTGGGTTAAGTTTCGAATTGTTTGTTTGCAGACCAGCGTTTGGATCTATGCAAACTAAACCCCTCAGATACTGATGCAGTTCGTGGCCAAATAGTGGGTAAGAACTTTCTCATCTGTATAAAGAGATGCTTTTCCAGAACTTAACACCCAGCTCTCATCACTGAGAAAACTCACACAGGCGCTGACACAGTGACGTACTTTGAAGGACAAGCCACCTATGGGGGCCACCTCTTCAGCTCCGAGAAGTTCGCTCTTGTGTGGTTTTTATTATTTTATCTGATTCTCTTCCACCTATCATTCAGAGTTGAGTTAAAGTGACTCAGGAACAAAAGGATTTAGAGTTATCATTTTAAATGTCATTTTAATCATCACAGACAGAATGGATCATTAATTTGTCATTCATTGTGTTATCCAGAGGTAGATGATAAGAACGGTGGCCATGTATGCAAGAGTTGAGAAATAATTTCTTCAGGAAAACCCATCAGATATGTAAAAAGCAAAAATGATTTCTGAAGACTTCCATGTAATATGGTTTTACAGAGCTAGAGGACTGAACGGTTTAGAACGGACAGATAAAACGTGCTGGTGTTACAGAGGGTTGCCTGGCGCTGTCCTCGTGGAAGCGATTTATCCTGTTGAGTAGCCCATCATATTACCCACCCAGTTTTTATTGGCGTTTTGGGGTAACTCTAAAATGTCGTGTGCTGACTGTGTACACTGCAAGGAACCCAGGGAAATGCAGTGTCTCAGCAGCACGGCAGAGCGAGCCCAAAGCTTTCAGCATTGTCTCATGCAGACTTGACCCAAGAGAAATGAAGAGTGAGCATGCGCCTAAAAACTACCAAAATGAAAAACTTCTCACTGAGTGCTTTTCTGTTTGTGGTTTCTCCTTTTCTTTTAATTTTTTTCATTTTTATTTATTTATTTTTTACTTTATTGTTGTTCAATTACAGTTGTCTGCATACTCTCCCCTCCCCTCCCCCTCCAGTCCCACCTCCCTTCCCTGCCCTCCCCACCCTTGGTTCTGTCCATGTGTCCTCTATAGTGGTTCCCGTTGTGATTTCTTCTTTTCTTTGTGGAGGGAAAAATGAATAACTGGGAACAGTTTTATAAATGTCTTTGTTGTTCATAGTAGCGACCAAGAATAAAATATTTGGATTCATCTAGACTTTGCAATAATGAAAGGGCTCTCTGTGTCCTTATTAAACATAAGTCAAAATCTCCATAAAGAATAAGGTAACTTAGAGGAAGTGAATATTGTGTTCTGTTATATTTACAGAGAGTGCAAAAAACATAGTACCTCATTCTGCTCCACACGTACCCAGAATGTTCCAGGCAACGTGTGGTGATACGTAGCTACTGGAAGCACGCTTCCTGCTTGAAAGCGTAGGAATATATGTGTGTATGTATATGCACATGCCTAGCTTTTAAAAACCAGTATTGTGCATAAATTATGCATTCGCAATGGCTCACTGTAATTACAGCTGTATAAAATGCCCCTGGATTTTAATGCAAGGCGTTCTTTTCTGTTTCAGTCAGTTTACAGACACGAGACAGAATCGGCACTGGAGGGTCTGTGGTGGACTGCAGAGGACTGTTAGAGAATGAAGGGTACGTATCCCCGTGGCGGGGCCCGCCCCGCTCTCTGCTGCCCTGGGCTCCCTGCCCTGGGCATGTCCCTCCCACCGCTTCCCTGTGCTCATTGCCGGAGATGCAGGAGAGGGCTTGGGGTGAAACTGGCATCAGTTTCCTTGTTTATAAAGCAAGCTGTAAAGACTGGTGGGTTGTGCCCAAAAGACTCAGGATCCAAGTTAAAGAAGTTCCCACTGGCCAAAGATGGGACAGTTTGCGCATCAGTAAGAATTAAAACTAATGGATTGGTGTACATCAAATCTGTTAAAAATGAATGTTATGTGTTCATCATGACATGGAAAGAAAAAAACCCTAAAACACTTTAAAAAATATCCCCTGAAAACTCTCATTAGTCACTATCACAATTTTGTGATCCCCAGTGAATCAACAGAGCTGGGTGATAATTATGGGTAATCTGACATTTCCTCTTGGGAATCCAGGGGACAGGAGAATGTGTTGCCCAACCCCAAGGGGATGCAACCAGCACCATCTGGAAGGGGGCCCTCGGTAGAGGGTAGAAGACAGCCCAGTGCCTTTACCAGTACGTGCTAGAAAAATAAATAACTCACGAGGAAGGAAGAGAACCTGTGAGCTGATCATTAAAGCTGGGAGGGGAAAGCCCACTGAGTGCGAGGTGTGGGCCTCGCTTGGATCCTGACTGAGACAGTTGACTGGGGACATTGAACGCTGACTGGTGTTCGATGATCTTTAACAGATTGATGTGCATTTCTGAGGCATGATGATGGAAAAAGTCTGTCTCTTCTAGAGGCATGTATTGGAATGCTCAGGGCGTGGTGGGAAACTGTTGGGGCTGGTTTCAGAAGCGCTCAGCAGAGAGGAGGGCTTGGGAGGGCGGCCACGAGAGGGTCACAACTGCAGCGGAGCGGAGTCCGGGGGTCCCTCTCCCAGTTTGTGAACACATTTGAAATACTTCAGTGCGAGATGTTTTTTCAAAAAGTATTGCTTATGAGGGAAAATAGTCTATTAGGGTAAATGGTCTTCAAAATTGCTCAGGGGGTGAAGAATATTATTTAAAGTCATTGCAGTATTTTATGCAACCAAGAGTTTTATGAAAGAGGAAAATAAAAAGGAACATAGCGTATTTGAATTTGACTTTAAATAAGGAAAAATCAAATCTCATTTCATGAGCTCCTTAGAGTCCAAGGATGGTTTCTTGCAGTCAGTCACCTCTCCGTGGATGAAATGCTGCAGGTGCTTTGATGGCACTTTACCTGTGCCTCCTCCCTTCGGCCACTTGTTCCTGTGAAGAAGACTTTCTGTTTAAATAGGGTGGGATGAATTTAAGAAGCTAAGCACTTGGGGCACTCTAAATTGTTGAAGAAAAGCAGAATAAATGGATGGGAGAGCACCCTGCTGAAAGTCCAGGTCCTGTCCTTGGCCAGTGTGCCCACGCATGCTGTGCTCTGCCCCTTTCAGAACTGTGTATGAAGACTCGGGGCCTGGACGGCCGCTCAGCTGCTTCATGGAGGAGCCCGCCCCTTATACAGACGGTACCGGTGCTGCTGCTGGGGGCGGGAACTGCAGGTTCGGGGAGTCCCCGAGTCAAGATCAAAGACTGCAGGCACAGCGACTTCGAAATCCCGAGATCCGCGGGTCCCTCCAGACGCCGCAGAACCGACCGCACGGCCACCAGTCACCAGAGCTGCCCGAGGGTTACGGTGAGAGAGCTCGCCCTGCTTTCCTGGCATTCTCTGCAGTGTTTCAGAGAGCTTGAAGTTTTCAAACGCTTTGTAGTAATCCCTACAGGCCCTAGTGGCTGCTTGTGCGATGGTTGTGTTGGTGTAAAGACGAGTGACAGGAAGAAGATGGTCAAAGGTGGAAAAAGATAAATCTTGTACCAGTCTCCCAGTTTAGCAATTGCGTGGACATTTTAGGCAAGTGAATATCCAGGAGAATCGGGACGGAGCGTGGGCTGGATGAGGGCATTTGTGGAGCTCTGTGGTTCGAATGTGGGGAGGACAGGATGGGGTAAGAGTGAAAAGAAGAGATCGTTGGACAACCGCAGAGGGAGAACCTAATGAAGGAGGAATGTGGTGTAGATGTGGCAGATCAAACCAGAAGGAAGAGCAAGTGCGGGTAATAGAGGTCAAGGCAAGGTCGGTACTGAGGTGGTGGATCCACAGGCCGTGGCCCACGCAGGGCTCTGGCTGATGGTAGGACTGCCTCCTGCCTGTGAACCCGAGAAAGGAAGACAGGCCCAAATGCTTGCATGGGGTTTGCGACACCACTGCCCTTCCCACCCCTTTTCTGGGTGATTTTAAACAATGTTGAAAGGAAGCTTAGACTCTGCTCAGAGAACTGATAGAAAATTCTCCTTGGGATTGAATTTAACTAATTGTAACCCCCAATTTCTTGTACAGAACAAAGAACAACAGTGCAGGGACAAGTTTACTTTTTGCACACACAGACTGGAGTTAGCACGTGGCACGACCCCCGGATACCAAGGTAGGTCTCTCAAATGTGCACCAAGGCCAGTTTTCCAGCAGTTGTCTGTACTGCCTGTCCCCCAACTGGACCCCTTAGGGTGGAAGATGGAAGCTTGGACGTGAGGCAGTGCTGAGGGCGTGCCTGCCTGCCGCAGGGTCTGGCCTCGGGCTCTCCTGGTGAGTCCTAGCTCTGCTGCCGCCTCCAGCCCTCCACCTGGGCAGGTGGCAGCTGCTGGAGCAGGGGTCCTTTAGAAAGCAGTCCTGAATCTGGAAACCAGACCACATGACCCAGAAAGGCCTCCCCACTTCAAGATGTGTTCTCAGTCTTTAAACTACAAATATTACTGGGTGAAATGATGTGGCATCTGGGATTTCCTTCAGATGCTTGGGATGGGGCAGTGAACAGAGGGGTGTGTCTGAGACAGGTTGATGATGATGTGATAATTGTTACAGTTGACGATTCACTATGGTTTCTCTACCTTTTTATCTGCGTACCTTTTCCATAAAAAAGCATTAAAAAGGAAGCACAAAGCCTCTGTCACCCTTTCTGTCATCTACTTCACTGTCCCTGTTGCCTCAGCCCCTCGGGGGCCACTCCTGGGGGAGACGCAGCTTCTCTGTACAAAGTCCTTCTGCAAGGCCGTACATCTGAGCCCGGGTCAGAGAGCTCGGCACCCCCGCCCCGTAGCTGAGTGCTCTTTCTTTTTTCTTTGCTTTGCTCTTCTTTTTTTTCTTTATTTAGAATAGCGTTACTACCTAATAACATTTTTTAGTAATGCTCATTTTCTTTTTATTCATAAATTGTTTCATCTGAGAACAAGCCTCCTGCCTTTGATTTTGCAGCCTGTGTTGAAGTTAAGATTTGGCATCTATAATTAGGATGGAACTCTTACATGCAAACGGACTTGGTGTCTCTTCAGTGCCCACAGTCAGAAACGTCAGGCTTCTGTGCTAATTAGACAAGCATCTTGGTCACTAATGCTGTGCTCCCAGATGACTTTGGACCGCATTGAAATAATTAATCAGGAGGCTGAAATTAGAAGCAGTTACTTAACAAAGCTAACTAAAGAATGGAAGTGCCTCTTCCCAGCACAGCAGTTTAGAGCTGTGAGACGCGAGTGCGCGCTTCTGCGCCCCCATCGGCTTTAGAGACCGTGTGCTGTCTGGGGCTTTTCACGCACGAAGCAGGCTGTCTGGCAAGGGAGCTCTGCAGCAGCATGCGGTGCTCCCTCCTGGCCTGGCCCGCTGCGGTGTGAGAAGTGCTGTTCCCCGTGTAGGCTGCGTTCCCTCTCGTGGTCACAGGCTCCGAGAGCTTTGTTTTTACCTGGCGGGTTGTGCTGACACTGGCCGCACGGGTGCCTGGACTCTGTGCATGTGACACCAGTAGCACCGTGGCTGTCCCTCTTAGCAGAACTGGGGCGTGGCCACACCGACAGGGACTCCTGCGGCTCCTCTTGCTGAAGTTTTGGTCATGCGCCTCCATACGCAGATGGGCAAACCTCTCTGTGTCTTCTGTTTTGACAGAGACCTTAACAGTGTGACTTGTGACGAACTTGGACCACTGCCACCGGGCTGGGAAGTGAGAAGCACGGCTTCTGGGAGGATTTACTTTGTAGACCACAATAACCGGACAACCCAGTTTACAGACCCGAGGTTACACCACATCATGAAGTAAGACTTACGCAATCTTTGTTGACTTCTTACATTTATCATTTAATGTTTTCTACTAATATTTTTCTTAATTTATCTACTGTACTGTTTGTTAGCGGAGAATAGGGTAAGCCAACTATGATAACTGTTGAGTGGGCAGTTGTGTGGTTAAACTCCCAGGGTGACTGGAGCAGCACTGAAGCCCTGTCTTGCTGCTCTTGCCGCCCTCTTCGTGCCTGCAGCCAGCGGTGAAGTCCCTGAGGTGGCAGAACCACACAGGTTCATTAATGAAGCTCCCCCACGCAGCCCTGTGGCGAAATGCGTGGCTCTTGAGTGAGCAGAGGAGAGTGAGGTTTCCCTTCGTGCCCACTCATGCCCGCCTAGAAGGGCTGCCGCAGTCAGCCCCTCCTCTCGTGCCTGTCCCTCCTGGTGACTGGGGCTTGGGCGTTGTCTTGGCTCCCGCACTGGGCTCCAGGTTTGTTGTGTCCTCAGAACATAAGCGCCCCTGTGGCTCCTCCCACTGACAACTGACATTAGCAGCAAAACATGAACAAGATGAATGCCATTTGTCCCTCAGTGAGTACCAGTCCTTTTCTTTCACTGAAATGTTTCTTTTAATGAGCAGACTTAGCAATCTGTTGGTTCTGAAAATCGGGATTGGTTACCATCAGATTTCACTGAGTTGTTTGCTCTTCTGCGTGTGACCCCTGTCCACTAGAATCTGTTTTTCGAATGGTTCACGTCAACTCCATTTAATGCTGTCCGCCGAGGCACACCCCACAGTGCATTGGTCAGTCTCAGGCGCAGACCAGATGATGACTGACAGCAGCTGCTGTTTCAGTGAGAGCATTGATAACGCATGAGCTCAGCTACTGTTCGGAAGTGGGGTAGCTCCTGTATTGTGCCCTAGACCTGTATTTGGGCTAGTGGTGTTCACCAGCGGTTTTTCCATATCTGTGCATCAGAGGGAAAAATGCCTGCTGGGAGTTCTGTGTAACGAGCTCTCTTCTCGCTCCCTTTGGTATGTTGGGTGTTGCTGGCAGACCCTTGGCCACTGCTTTTGGGGTGACTTTGATTCTCTGTTCTTCTCAAGTCACCAGTGCCAACTCAAGGAGCCCAGCCAGCCGCTGCCGTTGCCCAGCGAGGGCTCCATGGAGGACGAGGAGCTTCCTGCTCAGAGATACGAAAGAGATTTAGTTCAGAAGCTGAAGGTTCTCAGACATGAGCTGTCACTGCAGCAACCTCAAGCTGGCCATTGCCGCATCGAAGTCTCCAGAGAAGAAATATTTGAGGTATGGAATGCGGCGCCACACAGGCGGGCAGACAACAAAGCAGGGGCGTGGTCCGAGGAGTCGCCACCCGCCTCTTCCAGGGCCCTTAGTTTCTAAGGTGCTCGAGGGGCCGCTCCTTAAGCAGTTTCTGCATTTCAGCGAGCTCCTCCGTCCTGTTTGCTGTTTCAGGTGTCGAGTTTGTTGCTCTGTGAAATGCAGTGTTTTGTCAGGACTGGTGCCCGTGTAGCAAGGGAACTGTGTTCCTCCTGTGGTAAAAATTTAAAAACGCAGATGGTTTCCGAGGTGAAAACCTGGAGATGTAGACAGAAAGTGCAACCAAATACTGTAAATCCCCTCATCCACATAGATCCTCTGTCCTGGCAGTCTGCCGTGTCCCCAGAGCCAGTCGGTCCTTCTGCCGTGTCCCCAGAGCCAGTCGGTCCTTCTGCCGTGTCCCCAGAGCCAGTCGGTCCTTCTGCCGTGTCCCCAGAGCCAGTCGTTCCTTCTGCCGTGTCCTCAGAGCCAGTCGGTCCTTCTGCCGTGTCCCCAGAGCCAGTCGGTCCTGCCGTGTCCGCAGAGCCAGTCGGTCCTTCTGCCGTGGCCTCGCACGAAACCTGATCGAGAGGTACTGCCTCCTCGAGCTCAGTGGCCACGCAGCCTCCCTGTCGTCTCTGCTGGAAACAGGCAGATCAGATGGCTCCTGGGAAGCGCTCCGCCCCGATGCGGCCCGGAGGGATCGGGGCCCTGAGCGGGCAGGACGCTCTGGTGGACAGGGCCGTATCTCAAGGAACACGATCGTAAGGTCGAATCTCCGCTGTGTTGGGGCCAGAACCAGACGGCCTTTGTGAGTCACTGGCGAATGGGACTGGACGAGAACCGAGCGCAGGCTCTCCCTGGGTCGCAGCTCCTGAAGGAGGCCAGGGTGCCGGCTGCAGGGAGCCTGGCCTCCCCACCACAGAGGCCGTGCGTGCGGGGCCTCACGCACAGCCGGGCTGGACGAGTGGGTCCACTCAAGTGCTGGGTTGGCCCGTTGAGCCGTCTTAAATGGTTGCCAGGGTTAGAAAAGAGCTGAATTATTGACATTTTGCTGCCAGATCATTTCCACTCAACCTCCTCTTTCCCTCTCGGGATGGCCGAGTTTGAATTACATTAACCGTAAAGCAGGAAAAGACCCTAAAGTGCCCCATCACTTGGAAATGTCTACAGACACTTGGCCAGTTCTGCTCAGAGTGCCGACTCTGAGGGAACGTCGGGCTGACCACGCGTTTTCTGTTTTGGGTAAGCTACGTTATGTCTCACAGGAACCCTTTCTTGCTTGTGGACTCAGCGGGGGTCGTGCGATTTTTCACTTCAGGTGTGAAAACAGGCTCAAGGAGTCTTAACCTTCACTCTCTAGTGATGTCTTCGTTCAGGTGGAACTCACACCGTGTTCACAGGGCACACTGAACGACTTTGTGGCGAGGAAGTCAGCTCTGACGAAGTCGTGGGGGCGTGTGCTCCCAGCACACGCGCGCGTGTTCCCGTAGGCGCGGCGTTGCCTAGTGCGCCTGTGCTCTGTTGTGGTCTGTGAGCTAGAAACACGGGAGGGGAGTCGATGAACGCGGGGGCGGGGACGGGTCCGCAGCTGCGAGGGAGCAGAACACAGAGCTTGTCTTGCATTTTCCTTTCTTAATGATTGTGTTTTCTGTGTGACCCTACTTTTGCCCCACCCTGTATAAACATTCTGAGGAGAAACCAGATAGAACTTGGCGTTGAGTGAGCATTTATTTTGAATCAGGCTCCATTATCAATACCCTTTCTTTTCTATTACATTAAGAATAAGAAAAGTTCTTCTCTCTAAAACTGTCATTGTGACATACAGGAGTCTTATCGCCAGATAATGAAGATGCGACCGAAAGACTTGAAAAAACGACTCATGGTGAAGTTCCGCGGAGAAGAAGGTTTGGATTATGGCGGAGTGGCGAGGTGAGATGCTGACTCGTTCTCCCGTTCCCTGCGTGGACTGCGGTGTAACTGTAGTGACACAGTGCTGACAGAAAGAAGGCGGTTGGAGCAGCCGGGGCCTCGAGCGCGGCCTTCGGCAAGCCCCCGTGGAACAAGCGTGCCCATCGGAACGCCCGTGACCCTTGCCGCCGTTCACTCTTTATAAAGGGAGGGCCGCGCTTCCACACGCAGCCCTTCCTCCTCCGGGGCGGGGGCCGGGACCCCGTGGGGCAGGCGCCCGCTTCTCCCTCTCCGGGACCCCTGGGCCTGGGAGAAGGCCACAGGTCACATTCGTGTCAAAGGAATTTTTTTAATGAAATTTTGGTCAAAATAGTTTATGGAAATAACTTTTTTTAATGGACTATATAATAATGAAAATCTTCTATTTCCTGTTTTACCTCTTGGCACCTCTTTAAGATAATGCTTTTTTTGCTCTTTCAACTGTTTATTCTAATAGATATCTTTGTATCAGCAACTTGGTCAGATTCAGGTATCTATTGGTTTCATGACTTATGGTCACAGACCAGGTGAACTGGATGGACAGTGACTGTGGTAAGGATCTAATTTAACACTTCCACTTCTCTGTTTAGTAATACCAATATTTTTACACCTTCTATTATTATCTTTGTAACTTTGCATAATGTGTTTTTGCCATTATTTTTTGGTTCATCAACCAGAGGCATTATCTCTTGACTCTTATTTTTCCTAGGAAAATGATAGTAATGCTCCTGACTTCCCCTTCAGCATACCTTCCACCTTTTCTCTCTCACATTCTGTCACCTATGATATGACTTGTACATTGTCAAGGTTAAGATTTATTTTCTGGCCCTGGCTGGTGTGGCTCAGTGGACTGAGCACCGGCCTGTGAACCAAAGGGTCACTGGTTCGGTTCCCAGTCAGGGCTCAGGCCTGGGTTGTGGGCCAGGTCTCCAGTAGGGTGTGTGGGAGAGGCGACCACACATTGATGTTTCTCTCTCTCTCTTTCTCCCTCCTTTTCTCTCTCTAAAAGTAAATAAATTAAATCTTTAAAGAAAGAAGATTTATATTCTGTTTTGTATCCAAAACTAAGTATCTCATGTTTGTCTACTTTTATTTTTAAGAATTAAAAATCAATACACACTTCCATGCTGCTGGCCTTTCTCTACATCGATGGCCACAACCTCAAGGAGGTTTCATTTCTCTCATCATTCCTATTCTTTCTCTTTTTTCTTATAAATCCTCACCCAAGAATATATTCACTGATTTTAGAGAGAGAAGAAGGGAGAGAGACAGAGACACAGACATCAATTGATTGCTTCCTGTTCGTGCCCCGACCTGGGATCGAACTCGCAACCTTTTGGTGTACAGGACGACACTCCAACCACCTGGCCCGGGCCCTTCTGCTGTTCTGTTTGTCAGATCTCCTGCCTCACATCTCCTAGCATCACTCTTAGCTGCTGACTTTGCTTTTTTAACTGAGGAAACAGAGCAATCTGGAGTCTTTCTTCAGCGCCACCAAACATCCCGTCAGCCCAGGCCTGCGCCCGTAGGCTCGCCTTGCCTGCTATGGCCCTGAGCGGCCCCGCGTGTTCCTGTTCCAGGGCAGCTGCCCTGCGCAGTGCGTCCCAGGCCCTTTGCTTCTGCTCTCGTTTCACATCTACCTCCGGTCTTCAAAACGCCCTCTTCTCTGGGCCTAGTCTCATCCACGTAGGAATGTGCTGCAACAACTCCCTTCTTAAAAGAAACAAACATGCCCTCCAAACCTTCCCTGGACCCCATGTCCCCTTCCTATCTGAGCTGTTAGGAGGCACTAAAGACGATAAAGCAAAGACAATTCCAAATTCCAGGACAAACAAAAATGTGTCCAGGAATACGTAACTCTCTGTCACAGCACTGTGTCTCTGTTCTCTGTGTAGCAAAACCCCTCAGCAGAGCTGAGTGCATCCCTGTTTCTGCTCCCACACTCCTCACTTTCCCTTGAACCTGTTCTGCACAGATCTTTCTGCCCTTTGCAGCTCTTTGGGTCAAGGTGCCCATGAGCCACATCTCCCCAGACCCACTGGCGCCTCCCTGGGCTCTGCCTCCCCTGGTCTGTCAGTGGTGCTCGCTCCCTGCTTCTCCAGACAGTTTGTGCACCTGGCCCCTCAAACGTCACGCTCCTGGTTTTCCCTCTGTTCCGCCCCCAGGCCTGTTTCCTGTGGCTTCCTTCTCTTCCTTTCCTTGACCCTCAGCATGCCTCCAAGCTCAGTCCTGAGTGAGGGCCCTCTGTGCACCCGGGGTGCACCTGCCGAGTCCCTCGGCTTTCAGTGCTATCTGCGTGCTGGCGATGTGCGGACACGTCTCTCCCCGCAACCCCACCCTTGTTTATCCAACTGCCTCTTGTCTCGCCTTAAATATTTTTAAAGCATCTTAGACTTAACAGTCCAAAATTTCTAACTTCCCCTCTCACACCAGCTCCTCGCTAGTCTTTTCTCGCCTCCCTGAATGGCCCCGCCCGGTTCCTCTGGTTCAGATTGTGGGGTCACCCTTAACTCTGCCGGGACTTAGCTCACCTCCCAGTGCCCATCCCAGCCTTGTGGTCCCTCTGAAGAATCCTGCCCCCCTCACCCCCTGCTCTCTCCCCCTCCTCCTCCCTCCGGCTCAGGCTCTGCCCCTCTGCCTCGCTCTTGGCTGTTGCCGTAGTCCCTTCACTTACCTTTCTGCTGGCTCACTCATCTCAACAGGCTGCTTCCCAGCAGCAGCAGTGTGATCTTTCTAAACACTCCGCCAAGTCTTTCCCCTGAACCTGAGCCCCGAAGGCCTCCCATCCCGCCCGACTGCCCTGCAGCTTCTCACGTGAACCTGTCCGGCCGGCCAGCAGCCTCGCCACTCCGCCCCCTCTCACCATCCCTGCTACCCAGCAGGGTGTCCGGCCTCGGGGCGTCGCCTTCAGTGTCCCCTCTGCCTGGAGCTCATCCCCAGGATGTCATGTAGCTTGTTCCTCCGTTCCCGGCGTGTGGTCCTGGGCGAGCTTCCTTCTCGGTCGTCTGCAGCAGACACACGCCTGTTGTCCGGAGCTTGGTCTTGTTCCTGGAAGAGCTCCTGACACCTGGCGAGTGCTCGGCTCCATAAATACCTGCCCAGTGAATGAAGCTGACCCTCCGTGGCTCCGCCCCCGTCCCCATTTCCTTGCTGTAGTCTTTCTGAAATGCCTGCGACCCCAATTGTTGGGTTCCCTGGATTGATCCTTTATGTCTGTCATCTTTTGGCTTTTCCATCTTTGCTTCCTCTCTGCCCACCCCCCAACCCCAACACTTCTGGGAGATTTCCTCAACTTCTCTTCCAGTGCTTCAGCATTTTTTTATCTTGTTTTTTAAATCACCATAGCTTGCTTCATCAATTTTATTGCGATAAACTATGAAATGAAAGAATGAAGTGCTGTGTCTATCATGTGACTGAATCTCCTTAAAGGAGAATTCCCCTGTAGTTTGTGTGCCCTGTAATCATCGTATTCACTCATTAACTGTAAGTTCGGAGTCTCTGCCGTGTTCGAGGAAGACAGCTGCAGCACGGTGACGCGTTCTCTGCCCTCTGTACCCGCTGCACCCCCTGTGGAGGGGTTCTCAGTCTGATGAGATTCAGACAACGAAGAATTACACAAGCCAGTGTGAACCCCCGAGCCTGGCGGGTGCGGCCAAGGAGGGCGCACGGTGTATGAGGGCACGTCACGGTCGCCCTGCCTTGAGTGGACAGCCCAGTTCAGGAAACACGGGCAGGTCCTTGGCCCTGCAGCAGTTCCCCAAGCACAGTTATGTTCCGATAAGTGTCATAACAAGGTCTCATTCGGTTTCTGGGTAGAGTTGGGTTTTTTTTCTGCCGCTGAAAGAAAAGAATTGAAAAGAAAAGAGTCACGATGTGCCTTCTGGTCCTAGAACAGAACCAGTCCTCTAACGTCGTCCCATTCACTGTCTCCCCCTGTCCCCACCCTCCTGCCGCTCAGTCCTTCTGATTGTGTCTGGGGTAAGGGGTGCAGGAAAACGCCTGCATTTTCTTAACTGAGCTCCACGGGTACTGCCTGTCCATGGGAAATTTCTCTTTTCCTTTCAGAATTGCCCCAAGTTTCTTCCTTGGTCTTCTCAATCTTGATTCTAGAAGCCATCCTTCTTTTGGCAAACTCGACTTCGGTTTGCCCGTGGTAGCACATTCCGTTTCCTGGCATGGGCCTGGGCTCTCAGTCCCCCTCCCGGATGCGGACCTTCCCACTTAGTCATTCATGCTCATGCTGACCGTGCAGGTGGCCCACTGCCACGCCTGTGCTCTTTCCTTTACAGTTTCGAGATGGCTCAAGAGTTCAGTGTCTCAGACCGTTTCCGTCTGTCTTGGTTTCTTTGCATGGCTGGTGTTTGATGGTTCTAGGCACACGTGTGAGTAGCTTGGTTTGGTTTGGCAGGAGCTCTGCTCTTCTGCATTTCCATAGTTACCGAGTCCTCCACGTGTCGATGGCTGGGCGGCTTCCTCGAGGAACTCAGTGCCCTGGCGGTAGGAGCTGTGGACCCTGGCTCTGCCACCGCTAGTTGGACCTCGCGCTGCTGTGTCAGCCCTCGGGCTCCTCCTCAGGCCCGAGTGGCAGCACGCCTGTCTAGACGGGAGGGCGAGACTGAAACGCGTGCGTGTGTGTGCGTGTTCATCCTCTGCTCCCTGAGAGTCAGTCTGCACCCGTCGTCCCGATGTTTGCTTCTGAGCCGTTTCTGTTCTCTCTTTTGCCAGTGTAGCTCTTTCTTCCCTTCCCACGTCTAGAACATTCCTAGTATGCCTCTTTTCCCTGGTCCATGGCTTTGTGAGAATGTTTGCTTGTATTTTAATCACTTCCTGTCTAGACAGTTGCAGGTCCCTGGTTTTTATGAAAATGATTCCTCTCAAAGCCAAACCCCTAAACTTGGGGGTTGAATCAAAGGACAGTCACTGGGAAATTTTGCCTTTCTAGTCAAGAGACTTTGTAATATTTGGAGTCTCTTCTACCTGGCAGTGCCTTTCTGTTCTTTGGAGTTTGATACATTAATTTTCTTCTTGCCTGACTGTTTTTTGTGAATTCTCACAATTTTCTTAGATTATTTGCATTTGTGCTTGTCCTTCGCTATTCTTTCTCAAGTCTCTGTCTTCTATTTGAAAGAGTAAAGAAATCCAGAATAAAATTTGGGGCTGCTATCTTAATGAGACGTATCCCTTTAAGAGGAGTTGGAACAGAAAGAGTGACAGGCTGCAGACAGAACAGCCACGGGGGTTTCAGTGAGGCTCCCCACACCCGGGCTTCTCACGGCCTGGCCCGAGTGGCCAGGACACACGGCTTCTGTTTAGAGTGCTTCTTAAATTTGTTTTTGATTTGGGCTTTTTTAAATACGGAAATGGTTCAAACATAAAGGAATTCAGAAAATAATTTCATTCTTATACACCCCATCCAGATTTTTAAATTCTTAGAATTAGTATATAAGTTTTAAACTAGTTTTTGAATTATAAACGTGGTAAGTGTTAATGGAAAAAAAAAGAATTCAGTAGGACAAAAACTTATGAAGGGGAAAAGACATTCTTAAACAATCCCTGCATCTCTAGACTGTGAAATATTTTCTCTTAATTTAAACATTATTATATGTTACAATCAATTAGAAATTTGAAAACTAGAAAGCAAAAGAAAAAATAAAAATGCCCCAGAATGCTAATTCTCAAGTTAGCTACTATCAGCATGTTAGTGTAAGCCTTTCCTGTTTTTTGTATGCTCTGCGCTTTTTTTGTTTTGTGTGTGTGCGTGTTCACACACTTTTTAAATAAAAGTAGATCATACTGCTTTGTGTTGCACTTTCATAAGTCACAACCACCTCGTTACATCATCGCCTGAGCTTCTGATCTTTGCAGAGGAGCCGAGAAAACCCCGAGTAACTCAGTCAACCACCGTTCTTTCTGAGTTCAGAGCTGTTGGCATTTTGGCCAGAAAAACCATTTCTGATACCCTCAGAACGAGTGTCCCCTCCTCTAGGCTTATATTCCCAGGCGGTGCAAATTGCGTCTCAGCCCAGGATTTGTACCAGTGCTGGCCTCTGCCGGCCCCGTCCATTCGTTGTGATGTATAACTAGAAATTCGAGCACATGTAACGTGTTCTGTGTTTGTCGTTGCTGTCGTTCCTAGGGAGTGGCTGTATTTACTGTGCCACGAGATGCTGAACCCGTACTACGGGCTCTTCCAGTACTCCACGGACAACATCTACACGCTGCAGATCAGCCCGGACTCTTCCGTCAACCCCGTACGTGTCACTGAGGGAAGAGGTCGGGACTTTTTTCTAATGGGTTGCCGGTGTCAGTCTCAGTTAGGGGTTTATTCTCTGCAGACTGACTCGGGTGTGTGGGACACAAAACATGGAGCGGCGGAGCGAGCACGGGGCTGGGATGACTTCCGCCCCGCGTTTCCAGTGACCTGGGTCCCTGGGTGTGCTGTGCTCAAGGAGAACAGGAGGAGCCCTGGGCTGCTGGTGTGCTCCGTGCTTCGCTGCCCTGTGAGGGGGCTCTGGGGCGATGCCTGTACTTGTCGGTGGTGTTGCTCTGAGAAGTGGCTCACGGTATCAAAGTCTGTCCTCCCAGTCGAAGCTGGAATATTCCCATTGTGGCCTCTTTGGCCACCAGTGCTGGCACTCACGGCTGCTGGCCTTAGAGAAGAGGACATGGGTGCAGAGGAGCGGCTGAGCCAAAGCTGGACCCTCCCACGGGGCCGCGTCCTGCGGTCACTGTGCCGTGCAAGTCACAGCCCAGCTCCACTCTGCAAGCCTTCGGGTGTGACTGAGCCTGCACCCACAGGGCACAGGGAACTGAGCTTTGACTGATTATCTGATTATAATTCCCACCTGAATGTAGAAATGGGAGGTCCTCTTTAGTTCAAAACCGGACAGCTCTGGCTCTGGCTCGTGTGGCCCAGTTGGTGGGGCTTCACCCCCCAAAGCAAAAGGTCATGGTTTGATTCCCAGTTAGGGTGGCACACATCTGGGTTGTGGGCTGGGTCTGTACGAGAGGCAACCGATCGCTGTTTCTCTCGTTCTCTTTTTCCCTACCTTCCCCTTTCTCTATAAATAAATAAATCTCTGGTTTTTGAATGGTTCTTTTACTTGGATTGTTCATGCTTATTTTCCTCTCTATTCTTTTTCTCCTCCTTTGATTTCCTTCTTCCCTGTGGGACTGGGGGACGAGGTGCGGAGGAAGAAGGGGAGTTGCCGTTTGCGCTTTATTTCCTCTCAGTTTAGTGGGAGGGAGGAGAGTGGGCACAGGGCCCCACTCAGGAGGGCGGGGTCGGTTTGATCTCTGCTGTTGCCATGTTAGAATTCTTAATTTTTGAATAAGGCGTTCTGCATTTTCATTTTGCACTGGGTCCCCCAAATTATGTAGCAATTCTGAGGAAAAGGTGTTTGAACTAAGAGCAAGTTAAGTGTTGTTTCGTAGACTTACCGAGTGGCCCCCGGGTTCATCCGATCCAGTGGCTGTGGGCCACTCCTTCCTAGAAGTGGAAGACGGTGACCTAGACCCTCGCTTTGAAGTGAATTTGTGTTCTCTGGCGCCCCCCACAGGACCACCTGTCTTACTTCCACTTTGTGGGGCGGATCATGGGCCTGGCTGTGTTCCACGGACACTACATAAACGGGGGTTTCACGGTCCCCTTCTACAAGCAGCTACTGGGGAAGCCCATCCAGCTCCCCGACCTGGAGTCGGTGGACCCCGAACTGCACAAGAGCCTGGTGTGGATTCTGTAAGTGTCGACTCGCCGTTCAGTGACCGAGCGTGTGTCCTAGCGGGCACAGAACGCGTCTATGCTCTGAGTGTGTGTGTGCGCGTTTGGGGGATGGATGTGAAATTGGAGAAGAGAAATAACAAAGCTAGTGTTTTATAATCAGGAATATAAAAGTAGGTTTAACAAAAAATACTTCATTGACTTGTTTTCCTCATGATGTTTGTCCAGTTTCTTTTCATGGACCAGTTTCGTTTGTTATTTCCTTGAGTTACTAACATTTGTGTTAATCCTGAGGCCTGGCGGTTGGTTGGTTTTTGACATTAAAGTGTCAACAGTTCATCTCTAGAGGGAAGGTATCAAAAACAAAGCTAGTGTCAAAGTAGCATCTTGTTTCAAGTACTTTGATACAAGAAAGTATTAAAACAAAGTCAATATTTAGTCACCTTGTTTTAGAATTATCTGGAACACTCTTAAAAGCAACAGGCCGCACGCTGTGGCAGGTGTCTCCTGGACAGTGGACGGGAGTCGGGCTTCGACTGCATCCTGCATCTGGTCCGCTTCATTTACGCGTCCCAGCTTGAAGTGGGTCGTGTGCAGGGGCCTGGGGACTTCATCCCATAGGGAGTCTTTCACTCCGTTTCAGGAAATAGGGCAGATTAAGGAGCCAGTTTTCACTTTCAAGTGTTTCTTTGAACTTGAGACTTGACAAGGCTGCCTTAGGAAGGGGACCGGCATTTCCCGGGTGTGCTTCCTGCGGGTGGACGTCCCTTTTCATGTCTGCCTTCTTTCTGCTCATGGACTGTTTTCAAAGCAACCAGGCGCCTTGTAAAGTCATAGGTGGGTAGTGGTACTGTCCCCCACCCTCCCTTCACCCCATGAAAGAGAAGACAGAGAGTTGGGGACACACGTGGGACTGGAGCTGCGGCTCCGGCTCCTTCCACACCCGTGCCCTCCTGCCCTCACTGGGGCTCTGGGTCCGCCCGAGGTGTGCCTCCCGGGTCTGCAGTCAGTACATGCGCTCTCTCTCTCTCTCTCTTTCTCCTCGATTGTTCCATCTGATGTTTCATTCACCGCTGCGTGGCGGCAAAGGTCTGACATCCGTCTTCTGTCCTAACTTCAACAGAGAGAACGACATCACCCCTGTGCTGGACCACACTTTCTGTGTGGAGCACAACGCTTTCGGGAGGATTCTTCAGCATGAACTGAAACCCAACGGCAGAAATGTTCCTGTCACAGAGGAGAACAAGAAAGAATATGTCCGGTAGTGTTCTGGGGAACCAGGGCGGTCACCAGTGGGGACGCCCGGGTGCCCAGGGCTATTGCGAGTCATGGCAGAGTTCACATTTGCTTGTGGAGGCTCCTTTGCTGTGTGAGGTTTACCTGTCCCCGCCAGCACTGTGACCTGTGTCCCTTACAGAAGAGACTTCCTGACACCGTCGGGGTCAGCAGTAGGAGCTCTGCGAGCCCTGATGGGGCCAGGGCTGACCTGGTGAAGGGAGAATAAGGACCCTGGAGCCCCAGTGGGGGGCAGGCTTTCAAGTGACCCCCCTGCCCCAGTTCTGTGTGTGATGGTATCAGAGCACAGGAGAGAGCAGGAAGCCTGGACATTCCTTGAGATCAGTCTCCAAGGTATCCGCTCCATTGTCGTCTGTTCTCCCACCTCAAATCAAGGCCAGTAAATGGCTGGTTGCTCACAGTGGAGATTTGGAATCACGGGCGCCTCCGAGCTCAGGCTCCCGGGGTCCTGTGTTTTCTTTTCAACTATATGGTGCTTTCACATTGCGGCGGTTGCTGGAACTGGTCAGGTTGGGTCCTGTTGCTGTTTCTAGTCATGAATCAGCATCTGTAAGGACATGTGTGGTTTATTTTAACCTGTAAGTTAGGTCAGGTGCTGCCATCTGATGTGTTTCGAGGAGGCCGGGTGGGCCAGGAGTTAGATTCAGCAGATATCCGAACGTACTAATGGAGAGAAAGTTGTTTCACGAATCATTGGTGTTGCATCCAATGTGTGAATTTTTCTTCCAGGTTATATGTCAACTGGAGGTTTATGAGAGGAATTGAAGCCCAGTTCTTGGCTCTTCAGAAAGGGTTTAATGAACTCATTCCTCAGCACTTACTGAAGCCTTTTGACCAGAAGGAACTAGAGGTACACGCTCAACTAACTGAGCCCAGCAACGGTCAAGGGCTCCAGTGGGACGTGCGTTTTCGGTGCGCAGCCCGGCTGCACGGGGAGGCTTGTGCTGCTTTCCGGCAGGTCCGGGCGCTCAGCAGGGCTCCCAGGCAGACCCAGGCTATGAGGGCGAGTGGGGTGTTTGAGCCACTGAGGACGAGGCCAGGTGTCTGCTGGGACCGGGCTGGGCGGCACAGGTCGCTACATTGGTTACATGCGTCAGAAATAACTTGCCTCTCACCCCTTCCCAGCTGATAGTAGGCGGCCTGGATAAAATAGACTTGAACGACTGGAAGTCCAACACCCGGCTGAAGCACTGTGTGGCCGACAGCAACATCGTCAGGTGGTTCTGGCAGGCCGTGGAGGCCTTCGACGAGGAGAGGAGGGCCAGGCTCCTGCAGTTCGTCACGGGGTCCACGCGTGTCCCGCTCCAGGGTTTTAAGGCTTTGCAAGGTGACTGACGTGGCGGCGGGGCTCTTGGCACTGCGTGTCGGCACGGGACACTGGTGGGGTGGCTTCCCAGGCGGCTGCCGGAGAGCAGCGTGAGGATGTGCTGTGACCACAAGAGCTCGGCTGTGGTGGTGCTCATGTGATGGGGCGGCGGCACTTCCTCCCAGGGTCCGTGGAGACCCTCTTCCCTCCGTGGCAGTGCTGACCTCTTGGTTGCCGTGACCTCTGCCAGCTCCCAGCCCTCAAGGCTCTGCTCCCCTTTGCCCATGTGGAAAGAAAAGTATCTGTAAATACGTAGGAGGGGCTGCCCCTCCCCTCCAGCCCACTTTCCCAGAGTCCCGGCAAGCCAGTGATGCAGCAGGTGCAATGCCGCCTAGGGCCCAGGTCTTTGCACCTGCAGTGGTGGCGGCGGCAGGTGCTGGCCAGCTTGGTGTCCACTCAGGGCTGCGTGTGGAATGACCTGGGTGAGATAGGGCCCAGAGAGCCCAGCGCCTCTCCTTCCTCTGCAGAATTGGTTGACAAAGGGAAGGTACAAAGGACAACAGGTTTGGGTAAAGAAACAGAGTTTTTAAAGAGTACTGTGGATTCATCCCAGGCCCAGGAGAGAGGGGCTGTGCCTGAGTGTCAGAAGACCACGTGGGTCCTTGGCTCCTGGCAGCCTCCCTGGTGCCCAGCATCCTGACCGTACAGGGGGGCCGCCCTGCAGGCTCACGTCCAGCTGGTGCCCGTGCACCCTCTTGTCCCTGCCACGCCGACTGGTCCCCGCTCACCGTGTGGAGGGGAGGAGGCTGGGGGTGGGAAATCTGTAGACATCCCAGAGTCTGTGCCCCAGTCGGCCACGAGCAGTGGGGAGAGTCCCCGCAGGCTTCTGCCTGGCCCTGCAGTTTGTGAAATTTCCGATTTTTGTCACTCAATAACCCTGATAGAAGGAGTAAGGTGAAGAATATTAATATATTACACTTTAGTAAATTGAACTTGGCATATTAATAGTGATAGCAGGTATATTTCGTGTATAAAACATTGGGGTGTCCAACCTGTGGCCCACGGGCCACATGCATCCCAGGGTGGCTAAGAATGTGTCCCAACACAAAATCGTGACTTTACTTAAAACATGATGAGATTGTTTTGTGGTCACTTGTCGCCATGTATTTAACATGTGGCCCAGAGATGCTGAAAGGCCGGGCACCCCTGTTAGACTCTTCCTCGTTTTGAGGGTTTTGGAGTGAGAGGAGTTACCTCCGTTCGCTTGGGCGTTGGCCCCAGGCACCGGTGCCTCTTACTTTCCCATTGCACCTCTGCCTGGAGAGCTCTTGTGGCTGCGGCCCTGCTTCTGTTCCACCCTGGCCCTCTTCTGCCTGCCCAACATTTCTGTTTTGAAAAAAAAAATCCCTGGTTATGGAGGGTTTCACCCTTCAAATGCCCACGCTGGGACAGGCCCACAGTCTAGGGACACAGGCGGTCTCACCAGCCTTTGCTCCCTGCATGTGACTTTCCAAATGTCTGGGGTTCATTGCGTGGTGGCCGGGAACTCCTGGGGCAGGGCTGAGGGGGTTGGCGTGGGCCGGGCCCCGCCTCTGAAGCGCAGTGACTAGAATGCTGTTTTGTAAGGTTCTACAGGCGCCGCAGGGCCCCGGCTGTTCACCATCCACCTCATCGACGCGAACACGGACAACCTCCCGAAGGCCCACACCTGGTAAGGACGCCATGGGGTACTCGTCTGCGTCACTTTCTCTCCTGCTTCTACCTGTAGCGCTGAGTCCCAGGTACAGCTGGCGGCCGTGGTGCCAGGGTCCACGGGGACAAGCATTTGGCAGCGTGTCATATCTGAGGGTCGTCAGCAGTCTCTTCTGTGAAACCGGGTTTGTCATGAGATGTCCTGGTCCTCCCGTCCCTCGGCCGTGTGTGCACACGCTGCAGGGAAAACTGTAGCCCCTACGTGGGTCTTACTGGTCTTCCCTTCATCTGACCTTCCTGGGGCCCCGAGGTCCCTCTGGGCTTTGCCTGTGACAGATGGGCCTTGGCTATTGACAAATGCATCCTCCCTAAATTTCAACTTAAATAATATTTATGGTGGGTTGTTTCCTTTGTGGTTTAGAAATCAAAAGAACAGTCACCTCTGGGTCGAGAGAACCAGCCCCGTGTGTTGTCACTGCATTGATCAGTGCGGGAGGCCCCTGATTGGGCGCTGAGGGGTGGGTTCAGAGGCTGATGGGCTTCCATGCGTGGAATCCGCTGTTCGCCCGGACCCGGGAGGGTGCTGAGCCCGGCTCTGCTGCTCCCCCAGCATGTCCGTGCTCGCAGTGAGGTGGGAACGGAAAGCTTCTGAAAAAGGACTGTGATACCGTTTTGCCTGACCTTTTTTTTTTTTTGAGAAAAACCAGCCTTACTTGCATATCCCTTAGAAATTCAGTAGGCCACTCGGCATCCCCTGGGTTGTGACCGTTTTGTGTTTTTTGATTTGTTGAAATAATCACTTCTTAGAGGTGTTTTTTTCTTTGCACAAACATTGGGAATGGATTTCCCCACGGGCACATTGAATTGGAAGTTTAGATTAATTTCACCTATCAGAGACTTGACCTTTTTTAGTTTTGCAGGGAATTTTCCAGACTGCCCTGTTTTGGTCTCGGGGCAGGTCACAAAGGAACAGACAGGCACACAGCAAACAAAGCGTTCGTGGTGACTGACTGCGGCCAGTCTGGATTGTGCTAGTTTGCAAAGACGGTATTCCTGGTACTCAGTCATTTCTTCCAAAGACAAAAAGCAAACAAAACAAGTTAGAGCTTTGTCCTAATATCCCCAGTAAATAGTAATTTGGCTTTATTTTGGTTCCAAAGATCTTAAGATTTATTTTGCTGTGTGTTGATTTAAAAATTTTTGCATTAGAAGCAGAAAAGTACAGGAGTGGGGGGTGCCCACTCACCTCCCCCCACCTCTCAACCCCCAGAACTAGGGATGAGAGTATCCCCCTTCTCTTCACCCTTCCCCCTGCATGCACACCAGCACACACACACACACACACACACACACGGGCACACACGCACACACAGCTGGCTGGTGGCCGCGAGTGCTCTGCCCCTGCCTGCCCTCGTCCTCGTGCAGGTCCCAGGGCTGGACTGCCCCCCGCAGTGACTCCTACTCTCTGGTCCCATTCCAGCTTTAACCGGATCGACATTCCGCCCTATGAGTCTTACGAAAAGCTCTACGAGAAGCTGTTGGTGGCGGTGGAGGAGACCTGTGGGTTTGCTGTAGAGTGAAGAGCCACCAAAGGCAGCAGATTCTAGCTCACGACCACCAGCCCAAACGCCTGTCGCCTTCCGCGTGCCTCCCGTGAAGCGGGCTGAGGCACTGGATTCTCGATAACCTGAGGGAAAGGGTCGTCTCCCCTCCTTGGTGCTGGGGGAGCGCAGGGGGCGGGGGGACTTTGGTTGGTGGCGCCCACCCACACTTTTCCCCCTTTGCGACAGCACTCCCATGCCCTTCCATCACCCATCCAGTCAGACACGGCCGGGTTAAGAGGGGGCCCTGGCCACACAGGATGTCCCGCCGTGGCTGTAACACGTCGCTCGCTGCCCTGCCGTCTTCACAGGGGTGGTGGCCTGCGGGCCAGGACCTGGGCTTGCCCGCGGAGGGTGTGCAGCTGGTCACTGTGCTGGCCCTTCTGTCTCAAACAGACCTTGGGCCTCTTTTCCAGTCCAGCTCAATTCCAGATTTCACGCCCCAGCAGCCTGCCCGGGGCGCAGAGTAGTCGCTCCCTGGACAGTCGCTGTATAACACGCACGTGCCGGACCTGCCACAGCAGGAAGCTCGCGGCGTTTCTGAGAGTGAAGGAATTGGGGCAGCTTTGGCTGGAGGCCCCGGGTACTTCTTTTTAGGGTATCCTGGTTGAAAATTTTGTTTTGCATAAAGAAGAACGATCTTTCTTTTTAAAGAGTCCCTTTTACCACATTATCTATTCAGTTAGAGATATTTCTTCCAGTGAAAACACCACATAATGGAGCTCCCGAGCTGCGGCCCCTGCTCCACCTGTTTGCGGAGAGGGCAGCTGGCCCGCTCAGATTCTAACAAACTATTAATGCGGAAATTTGCTAAGAGCTAAACTAATAAAACAAAATTCTATTATTACAGCTGCTGGCTTGGTGCAAACTAGCTTGAAAGGGAGACGGGGGACAGATAACCTTGATGACTGAGATCCACCCGGAGTTACTAGCTTATGAAAAGCAGGGCATGGCGCCAGCCTGCCCGCGGAGGACAGTCCCACCCTCACCACTCCGGTGTCGGGGGCGATGCTGACAGCTGCTGCTCGGTTCACCCGCCCTGGTATCTCCCTCTGGTGAGCCAGGCCATGGCAAGCCGAGGCCCTCCATCTCCAACACTGGCTCCCAGTGTGCACACGGGCTTGGGCAGCGCTCTTAGAGGCCGCCTGATAATCCAGACAACTGACCTTCAGGGAGAAATGGTGGCAGCCACAGATGTCCGGTTCTTTGTTTTTGTTTGGGGGCAAGCGCAGGGTCATGTATTAGTGAGACATATCACTGTTGATGCCTCTGAGGTCGGTGCCGGTCCCCGCTGTGGGTCTGAGCTGGGTCTAGAAGGAGCTTCTGGCTGGCTGTTTCGGTGCCCTTGTTACCATCAACACCTGCAGACGGGGCGAGGCATGCCTACCTTCTGCACCCCGCTCTTTCCTTGCCTTGTCCCCGAAGCCGTGTGCAGTCTGACGTGGGGGGTGCTCAGACCCTCTCTCTGGAGCCCCCTGCCCAGAGGTGGGTCCCGTTTGGCGGATTCTGCGCCTGCCAGACGCTGAGCCTCTGGGCTGCCTGCCGGGGTTCTAGACGGATGGGCTGTCAGGTGTGATTTGCTGCGGAAGGAAAACAGTCCATTCGCACATCCAGGCCAAATCGTGGGCTTTGTCTTTCCAGAGGTGTGCTGTGTTGCAGTGGGACACATCCTGTCTCATTTGCTATGACACTTTCCAAGGGTGTTCTAGAAACTGGCTCCAGGGATCCGTCCAGCCCCTCCTCAGAATCTCCTCCTCTAAGAGAGACGTGAACAACACAGACCTCACACCAGCTGGTCTGCTCTCACGTGCCCCAGCGAGGGTCTGATGGCGGAAGACTCAGAAGCAGGAGTGTTGCAGGTGACTCCTTTGGAACGACCCTCCTGCTCTTAGGAGGAGCCGAGACCGTGCCTCAGCCTCCGCGCCTGCCAGCCCAGTGCTGCTCCCGCATCAGATGTCCCTCAGCAAGATGCACAGGGTCACATCCTGGCTCCTCCAGGAGCTGCTTGGGACACGAAGTGCCCATCCGTCCAAGAGGCCCAGGCTTCTGCTTTCTCACTTACACTTGCACATGGGCAGCTCAGCTGCTGTGTTACCAAGGAGCCTGAAAGAGCAGAACCTTCCAGAGCTCCTGTTTACTCTTGCCAAACAGGCCTCTGTCAGTGACACTATACTTCTGGAACCTTAAATATTGACAGTTGTGTGGGCCTTTTGAACTACCCCAAAGAATAGTGTAGCAAGCAATTGGTAATGGCTTCCCCGACCCCTCCGGGTCTGCAGGAACGCCCCTGACGTGCGCTCCCCTCTGCGTTACCCTTCTCGGTAATCCCAGCTGGCCACCCTGTCCCTGCCGCTCTGCCCAGATGCTTCAGGCCCTGCCCTTCAGGCTTGCCCCCACTGGCGGTCAGCAGCCGACCCTCAGGGATGACCACCGCTCTGCCAGCACTGTAGGCAGCAGGAGCGAAGGGGCTGTGTGCGGGGCCAGTAACTCGAGCTCCCTCGACCTCTGGAGGGAGAACCGCCCGCCCGCCGGAACGGTGGCCCCTGAGCCCGCTCGGCCTCATGGTCCAAGTTCAGGTCAGGTGGTCTCGAATCTACGCGGTCAGGAGGGCCTCGTGCAGGGGAGCGGCCCGCCCGCCCCGTCTGCAGCCAGGCATACGTAGTATGGATTTTTAAAATTTGTTTATTTTTGTTTCTCAACCACTTTATAATGTATTTTTAATTTATTTTGTAATGTCTTGTTTTTAAGTATTGCTGCTATCCTTGTTATTCTTCCCACTGTTTTTATTGCTGATTTATTTTGTGAAAGTTGTACACTAATGTTATGTTTTATGTCAAAATCGAAAGTATTTAAAGAAATACTCGTTCTATTTAATGTGGTTGTGGAGCCAGCTGGAAACACAAAACCGACAGTGGCCGTGCAGCAGGCTGGGCCCGGAGGCCAGGCTCACTTTGTTACGTATGCAATAAACTCACGACTTTACATGTGTGGCGTCTGTGGTTTTGCTGTGGAAATGAGATTGCGATTTCTTGATGGAGCCACAAGAAAGGTAGTCAGTGGCAGGAGACACTGGCCAGGGCCTTGTGAGGAGAAGGACGAATGCAGGGACAGACCTGCAGGAGAAACTGAGGCAAGCAGGCCTCCCACGAAAGCACCCCATCTGGCAAACCCTCCCGGGCCCGCGGGTGTTCCTGACCTGTCAGCTTCGCCTTCACGCACTGGCCGCAGCTGTTGGTTTGGGTTTTTACTTTTCTCTGTAGCATATTTTATCATGATAAGTTATACATGCTGTCTGTCAGTTTAACCTGAAGTCAACGCACGTATGTCCGGAGGCATTAAGTACGTTTCACAGTGTTGCGTAGCCATCACTACAATCTGTTCCCTGTGTATATTTCCACACTGACACCTTCCCCATTAACCAGTGACTCCCATCCCCTGCTCCAAACTCCCTGCCCAGGCTTTGGTGGCCTCTGTCCTGCTTTCCGTCCATGCCTGTGCTTGTTCTTCCTATGGGTGGGATCACACAATATTTGTCCTTCTGTGTCACTTCACTTAGCATAGTATTTCCAAGGTCCGCCTTCGTTAGAGTGTATATCGAAGTTCAGTCCTTTGATGGCTGAGCAATACTCCATCGTAGGAGCGTGCCGTGTTGTCTGTCCATCCATTCAGTGAATACTTGGTGTGACAGTTAACTATACGTGACAACTTGACTGGCCGCAGTACCCAGGGAAGATATGAAAGACGATGACCTTAAGTCTTCTTTGATTTCTTTTAGCAGTGATCTGTGGTTTCCAGTGTATTAACTCTTTTGCCTCCTTGCTTAAGTTTATTCCTAAGAATTGTATTCTTTTCAATGCTATTTTAAATGGAGTTGCTGCCGTCATTTTCTTTTTGGATTGTTCATTGTTAGTATATGGAAATGTATTTTGGTTTGTGGAGTCTGTGTCCTTCAACTCCGCCGCTGTCATTCACTAGTAAAGGAGTATGTGCGTTCTCTAGGGTTTTCTGCATATTGAGCGGTCGTATTGTCCACAAACAGATCATTTTATCCCTCCCTCTCCAAACTGGGCGCCTTTCGATTTCCCTCGCCTGGCGTGCAGCTCGGACGCCAGTGCTGAGCTGAACGGAGCGGCGCGGTGGGCGTCTGTGTCTGGTTCCTGATATTAAAAAAAAGTGTTCAGTCTCTCAGCGTTGTGATCACAGCTGTGGGGTTTTCACAGACGGCCTTTCTTTATGTTTCTTCTGTCCCGAGTTTGTTGGGGTTTTCATCAGGAAAAGGTATTGAATTTTGTCGGGTGATTTCGTCGCCTCAATTGAGATGGTCGTGTGATTTTTCCCCTTCTTTGATTGTTCGGTACATTACACTGACTGATTCTTTCTGTGTTGAGTGATCCTTGCATTCCAAGAATAAATTCTACTTTGTCACGATATATATTCCTTTTCCTGGGCTGTTGTTTCCTGGGATTCAATTTGCTAATATTTTGTTGGAGATTTTGCTTCAATATTCATGAGCGATATTAACCTGTAGTTTTCTTGTGGTGTCTTTGGCCTCACAGAATGAATTAGGAATCTTCCCTCCACTTCACAGTTTTGTAAGAGTTTGAGAAGGACTGGTGTTAATTCTTCTTTAAATGACTGGTGGAATTCACTTTGTTGGCAGGTTTTTGATGGCTGATTCAATCTCCTTACTAGTTGCAGGTCTGTTCAGATTTTTAGTTTCTTCACGATTCAGTCTTGGTAAGCTGTGTGTTTTAGAAGCTTGTCCTTTGGTTGGCGTACAGTTATTCATGGTACAGTCGGCCCTTGAGCAACGTAGGTCTGACCTGCATGGTCCCATTTATTGAATAAAATCCCAGATTTCATTTGATAAATATATAGGGAATTGTTCTGAGATTTCCCGACTGCTGTGAAGCAGTCGCATCGATGGCACAAGGCTGCCCTGGAGCCGTCGTTCGGCTGCGCGTTGGCAGCGCGCGGTCGTCCACCTGTAGGTGAGCCTGAGTTTCTTCTTTCATGTTACCTTTCCATTTCTGATGACTAAAGCTAATAGTACTTGTAACATTCACGGCATTTTATAGGACAATGTTGATGTCATTACTGATTGCTCCTCTTGTAAATAGACAGTAAAGTTACAGTACCAATAAATACAGTACAGTACTGTAAACGAGTTTCCCTTCATGATTATCTTAATAACACATTGTTTTATCTAGCTTAGTTGTTTCTTTTTAAGATGCTATTTATTTTTAGAGAGAGGGGAAGGGAGGGAGAAAGACGGGGAGAGAAACATTGCTGTGCGAGAGAAACGTAGATTGGTTGCCTCTCGCACGTCCCCAAATGGGGACCTGGCCCACAACACAGGCATGTGCCCTGACTGGGAATCGAACCGGCGAACCTTTGGTTCACAGCCCACGTGCAATCCTCTGAGCTACACCAGCCAGGGCCCTACCTTTTTTCTTTTAGTGTAAGCACTTACACTATAATTTCCTTCTTGGTGCTGCTTTTGGTTTTGATATGCTGCAGTTGCATTGTCCTTCATCTCAAGATATTTTCTAATTTCCCTTGTGTTGTTTAATTTCCAGTTAATATTTGTGAATTTTCTTTTCATTAGTGATTTCCAGTTTTCCTTCCATCGTGGTAAGAAAAATACTTTGTATGGTTTCAGTCTCTTAAAATTTTTTGGGACATGTTTTACGGCCCAGCATGCTCTGTCTGGAGCCTGGTCCCGGGGCCCCTGAGCAGAACGTGTGCGGTGCTGCGGCTGGGAGGAGTGTTCTGTGTGTGTCTGTTAGATCCCGTTGCTCTGTGTCGCGCGAGCCCTCTCTTCCTCCCTGTCCCGCCCTGGCCGCCCTGTCCTGCCCTGCCGCCAGGGGGTGCTGGAGTCTCCTCCTATTCCTGTGAAGCTGTTTTGCACTTCAGTTTTTCAGCATTTGCTGGGGGTCTCGTTGAATTTATTTTTGTTGGATTGTGAGTTTCTTCAATTTGTATGTCCATGTTTTTCTTTAGCATTTCTTGCAAGGCGGGCCTGTTGGTAATGAGCTCTCTCAGCTTTTATATATTGTTTCTCCCTCCTTTTCAAAGAACAGTTTTGCCGGCTATAGAATTCTGACATTTTTTTCATTCCTCGATTTAGTAGATTAGCCACTGTTGTTGGGCCTCCAAGGTTTCTGATGAAGCGTTTGCTGGTGATCTTACTGAGGACTCCACGTGTGTGATGGGTCTCTCTTGCTGCTTTTCAAGAGTCTCTTGTTTTTCTTTTGACCGTTGGACTATAACGTGGCTTGGTATGTCCGTAGGTCTCTTCTACTTGCAGTTGTTTGAACTTCCTGGATTTGTAGTATCATGCCTTTTACAAAATTTGAGCAGTTTTCATTCTTTATTTCTTCAGACATTCTTTCTGCTCACCTCTCTCTCCCCCTCGCTCCGCTGCCTGGGATTCCCACAGTGCACATGTTTGCTGAGTGGGGTCCCTGTGGTTCTGTTCACCCCTTTTCTTCACTACTTTTTCTCAGTGTTTCGGTTGCCTTTAAGCTCACTGTTTCTTCTTCTGCCTGCTTGTGCACCCCTTTGAGATCCTCTCAGGGATTTCCGTGTTGGTGTTTATGCGAGGTGTCACCTTCCTGTCCCCGCCGTGTCCTCCCTCAGCCCTCTGAGCCACCCCCAGGCAGCCGCTCTCATGCTCGCCCCGCAAGTCTGCCACCTGTGCTTCCTCTGTGACGAGTTCTTGTGACTTTCTGTTGCAAAGTGAACACCTGAGTCTTAGCACGTAGCTCTGGAAATCAGATTCTCCCCAGATGTTTCATGTGCTCAGCGGTTCAGAGTGTCTCTGCTCAAGCGGAGGCAGAAGCTTGCAGCCTTCTAAGGTCTTCCCTGCACCTGTCTGTCTCCCTGGGCATGAGTGTGGCTTTCCGCCCCCCGTCCCCGCCAGGAGACTGCATGAACACGCTCACAGCCTCCCAGTTTCGTAGCTCGAGACTCCCAGCGCAGCCGCGTTTGGTGCTGTGCTCCAGCGCCAATGAGGTGCATCAGGTGCCGGCCAGACTGCGTCCTCTCAGGGCTGAACCAGGGGAGGAGCCCCCCCCTAAGTCCTTCAGTTGTTGGCAGAATTCATTTTCTTGCGGGTTTGTGACCGAAGGTTACGAGTTTTGGGCTGGAAGCCGTCTTCAGGCAACGGAGGCTGTCCATGCAGTTGCATTTGAATGTCCTAATTCCTAAATGTTTGGCTCCCCACAGCGGGAAAGAACAGAACAGCTGGGCTGTTCTTTAAGTCCTCCGTGGGCCTCCCTAGCTGGCGGGGGGCAGGAGGCAACAGTGGCTACTCAGCTCTGTGTCTGCACCTCCAGGGTCCAGAGCAGCGATCAGAATGCAGAACCTAATAGCTGGAGGACGGGGTCCTTCCTTTCTACCCTGGCTTCAGCAAGTTGTGCCAGGAGCCCGGGCGCGGCACCTGTCACGGGCTGGGCTGGGGCACAGGGAGCCAATGCTGCTCCTAAAGCTGGAACTGACCAGGTCAATCAGCCAATTTACCAGCCAAGCTTCCCCCAAGAAGTTACAAGCATTCGAACAGACTCTGGAGTTCCAGAATAATTACATCAGGTTCCGCATCTCTGACTTTTGTCTAAGCAAAGGTAGATTCTTGCTGCTTCCTGTTCCCTGGGTGGCCTTGCTGTCACTCTGGTCACCTCTGTCTCCATCCAGTCACAGCATGTCCTGCGCTTGGCTCTGTGCAGGGACACGGAGCTCCAGGTTGGGCTCATCGGGCCTTTTCCCACTACCAAAGTCACCATCTTTCATGTTTTTAAACAAGTCATACACCTGGATGACTTGTTAAAAGCCTGTTCTTTTGGAACTTCCTAATTTGTTCCGTCGTCCTCTCCTTCACCAACGTAAACACGCGCTCCCTCAGGCAGCCGTATCAACAGCTCACTTGTCGTCTGCGTTTTCCCTGGGGGCTGGATGCAGATACGTGCGCACACACACACAGATGTCTCCTGGCCGATGCCCGCGGGAGTCAGGGCGGCATCAGAGCGGGAGTCATCGCTGAGAGCAGACAGGACTGGGGGTCGAATCCTGGCTTTGTCATGTGAGCTTGCACATGCTGCCTAACCTGTGCCTCAGTTTCCTCGTTTGTAAAGCGGGGGTGAGAGCACCTCTCTCCCGGGGCACTTACACGTGTGCTTACACGTGTGCTCATATGAAGTGCTCAGAGCAGCGTGGACACGGAATGGCCGTGGTCGTCACGGCCGTCCTGTCCTGGCGTTGCGTCTGAGGGAAACAACGCTCCTTCCCTTGAGGGGGTCTGACCTTTCGCACCTCACTCCCCTTGGGGCTCCTCTGCGCAGAGCGGGGCTGCGGCCTACCCGGGAAAGCAGGAGACCCAGCTTGCTCGGCAGGGTGCTGGGCATGTACTTTTGGAACCAGAGTCTCCGACATCATCATCTGGGGCTCTGGACAGAGACACGCCCCAGTCATGACCTTCCTGCAGACAGGAAGGATTAGGAGGTGTTAAAACAGTCCTGAGTGCGAATCCAGCTCTGGTCCACGGCGCCCTGTGACCTTGGCAGGGAGGATTCCTTGACTCTTGAGCCTCCATTTGCTTATCTAAAAAAGGTCACAGATGATTCTCAAAAACATCGGCAACAGAATCTGACGAGACAGCCTTGTGTTTGTACAGGGTCCTGCCTGGGAGGCTGAGGCTGGTGGGCCGAGGGAGCCTGCTGGGCCCTGGGGGTGCGTGGTCCTTGGTCTGGGTGGGGGTGAGTGAGGGGCCAGGTGAAGGGCCCACCCTCAGAGCTGCGGCCTGAGAGGAGAGCCCGCCCAGGGGATGTCTGCCCTTCCCTCTCAGCTCCCACACAGGGTTGGGGACCGTGCTCCCAGCCCCTGGCCCGGGCCTCTCATCGTCTCAGCCCTGGACAGAGGGGCAGCATTTGCACCCCCGTGTTGTCCATTAGTCTCCCCTCCCCCCAGTTCTTTGATAAAAGCGTTTGTTTTCCGTGCAGGACCATGCAAGCTCCCCAGCTGCTGTGCCCCCTGCCCCTTGTGAGCTGCCACCCCCAAGCCCTCCCCTTGGCCGAGCCCCCACCGCAGCCCGCAGGCCCGAGGTGGCCTTTGAGCAAGGGGCCGTCTGGATGGAGGGTGGGCCAGACTCAGGCCCACCGTGCACCCACACTCCCGCCTCCCCCCTGCCCCCCCATCTGGGCTCCCTTGGCCCACTGTGGCCCCCTCCAGCCCACTCCCCACGAAGCCACCACGTGGAGCTGGTGAAGATGTGAGGCCACCGCAGGGCGCCCAAGGCCCGGAGCGGCACCGTGGAGAAGACGCAGGTGGTGGGAACTGGGACCTGCAGGGACAGCTCCTCTGGGAAGTGCAGAGCCCCTTAGAAGGTGAGCTGCAAGGGTTTTTTAAAGAAACTGACAGATGTGGCTGAGTTAGGTTCGGTATTTTGCCGCATATAATGCACGCTTCTTTGCCCAAATTGTTGGAAAAATAAGGATGTGCACTATACATGGGTAGTGCCAATTCCATACCTACTCCTGGTCTGTGAGGAGAGACATCTGCGTCTTTTCCTCTGTCCTGCCTTGGAATTTTTCTAACCAGCTCCTCCTCTGCGGCCCGCACACTGGGTGTTTCTGGACACAGCCGCTGGCCCGCCTTTTGCCTGGAGTTTCTGATAACAAACATTGTGTACCCAGAGAACGAATCTCTGCTCTAGAACTCTCTTCTTGCCCCCTCCCCTCTCCCCGCCCCTCCCACCCCCACCTTCTCCTCTTTGCCCTCCTCCACTCTCTTCCTCCTCCCCCTCCTTGAGATTTCTATCCTCAGTTCTTTATTATGATTGCGCTGGAGCGCGAACTTTCTTCGACCTGACAGTGAAACCTTCTGCGACCTTCACTTTCCTACTCTGCTCCGCGATGGTGGCGGGGATGGCGGTTGTGTTATCCAGGGGCGTGTTCGGAAACCTCGCCCGGGGCTCTCCTACCAGCAGTCGTTTCTTACTTAGGGTGCCAGTCCCCGACATTTTTGGCACCAGGGACCGGTTTTGTGGAAGGCAGTTTTTCCAGGACTCAGGGCGGGAGGATGTTGGTTTTGGGATGATTCAAGCGCATTACATTCAAACTCACTTCCTGCTGTGCAGCCTGTTTCCTGACAGGCTAGGACCGGTACCAGTCCGCGGCCCGGAGGTTGGGGACCCCTGACGCAGGGGAAGGACACACATGCACATGTCAGATGCTTGGAGACAGGAAAAAGAAATGACAAATCATTGTTTCAGTCAGTAGTAGCCTTGATCTCCCTTCTGTCCCTGGCCCGCAGAAGTCATCATATTGGTTGTTTGTTTTCTTTTACCTGTTTCTGGCCCGTATCGCCAACACTGAGAGCGACCATGGTGGGTTGGTGGTATGGCTCGTCTGGAATCTGTTCCCCCCGCATTGGATGGTCTGGCTGGGGACCCCGGTTTTAAAGGAGGACACGAATTCTGTGTCCCCGCATACTGTTCGCTGTTTTAATACAGCGTTCATTCACATGCTTACTTCTTGATTTGTCTTTACCTTTTTTTTTTAAAGTGTCTCGCGCAAACTGGGGTCCTAGTGACTGCAAGGGAGGCCGTTCTGCTGCAGCTGGTGGCTGAAAAAGGCCACCCAGAATTCAGGGACGTTCGGAACCCGATTAAGGCGGGCGCTCCAGAGTCGGCCTGCGTTCCGAAGCGCAGGCCGTTCGAAGGACCGGTGGACTGGCCTGCTGTCGCCGTCAGGTACCAGGACTGTACCCAGACACGCTCTTGTCTCGACCAGGATTAAAATGTTAAGTCGAAACTGGGTCTTTCTTTGCTCTTCTTAAAACTTAACCAGTTAGAACATTTGGGTTACAAATGTCAAAGGCTTCAGGTGCTGCTGGTTTTATTTTTGTTACTGTGCTTCTATTTATTAAAAACGATTACAGTGGAGGTGCCTGTTTTGTCTATATGGTGTACATTACTCTGTCCGAAGTGCGCACTCGTGACCTTGTCTTAAATTGCGCGCCGTAAGGCAGGAGAGAGATCGAGAACAGTGCCGCTTCTGTAGTATGTGAGATGCGTGCTACAGTGTTAATGTGAGTTCACTGCTTTCACTCTACAGGGAGATGGAAATAGGGTTATTACATGAGAATTTAGAAACAGGACTCTAGCCCGGCCAGGTGGCTAGTTGGTTAAAAACAGGACTCTGGTTTTTGTTATTTCTTTCCCCTCCCAAGGCAGCCAGCTTGCTTACCGAGTGCGTTGTGTTGATCTAACCAGTGTAAATTATGTTGAGTAATAATATATCTTTCTTGATTATGCTATTTTCATATTCTGGTTGCCATCACTAATTCTGTTAAAGTTCTCTTTTTCAGCTGACGCTTTTACCTAGAAAGACTCATTGGGTCATTGCTCGTTTTAATTTTACATGGATGGGGTGATTTGCAACACCACATGATCGCGGCAGGGTCATTTCACAACCTTTGAAATATTATTGTGACTCCCTATTATTGTGGTATCTCGACAGCCATCTTGAATCTCTCCTAATATGCACAAGATTTAGCAAAAAGATAAAGGCTGGATAAAATGTACTTTCAAAACCTGTTTTTGATGCTTTTTCTACCCACCTTCTAATTATTGTTAATGCAAAAGACATTAGTGATGATTTGGTAGTATTAATTTTGCAGCCATGGCTACCCTGCACTACATTTATTTTCATTAAACACTTATTAGAGGATTTTAGAGCAGCTTTTAAAATGTTATGTGAAATATGGAACATTGCTGTCTTTTGCATTAATGAGGTAAAGTGTATGATGGGAATGAAATCATCTTGTCCTACACGTCACGGCTCTATGATCAGTGTTCCCAGGGTTCCAAGATTTGTTTGATAGTATGACATGTTTGACATTTCTAATCTTTTAACTCATGGGAATTTTCAAAGAAGGGAGTCCTTTGCAGGCGGGGCAGATGTTTTCATTGAAAGGCCTTCGTAGACACGTCCATTCTCTTGCCCGTGGTAACGAGCAGCATTCTTCTCGTGGACTGGTTTGCGTACCTTCCCCAGCGACCTTGCGTGTCAGAGAAGAATCAGAGGTGGCGCCACATGTTTTAAAGTAGCTTTTAATAAATCGGACCTAGCGTGTCTCAAACTTTAATACGAATGCTAGTCACCTGGGGATCTTGTTAAAGGCTGACTGTGTTCCGTGGGTCTGGGGTGGGCCTGGCAGTTTGTTTTTCTAAACCAGTTTCCACCGGTTCTTCTCAGAAGGGACCACACCGTGAGTAACGAGGATTTGACTAACAGCCCCTATTTCCCTTCACTGCACCCGGACCCTTCATTTCTCATGAACCAGCACCGTTGTGAATGAAGCCGTTTCACAGCCGGAACTGACTCTGTGACCATGGATTAATTTCCTGTGGCTCTCGTACACACGAGCACGATTTGGTGGCTTAAAATAGCACAAATTTATTGTCTTACAGTTCTGATGTGGGCTCTCTGGGCTAAAATCCATCTTTCCCACTGGACTGTAGGCTCCTTGAAAGCAGGACTGTGCATTTTCTCTACTCATCCTGGAAACATATTTGAGAACCTACTAAGTGCTAAAGATTGTGCTGTGTGTCGAGGATACAAAGGTGCCCCTGGGAGACTTGCGGTCGGGTGCACAGCGAGGCCTCGGAACCTCTCAGTGAACGTGGACTGAGTCAGTGAGGCCAGCGGTTCAGGAACGTGGACACGACAGTGGAGTTCAGAGTGACGTGGTTGTGAACTCTGCCCTCCTTCTTCTTAGGTCACGCAAAGCAAGGCGATAGGCCTCATTATGATAGGGAAACTGACGTAAATATAGTAAGTTTTGAATTTGGAAGTGTCTATAACTTTGTAAGAACAAAAGTCTTTCAACTGATGTGAATAAAGAACTGGAGAACATAAGCAGATAGTTGAGTGTACGGAATCGCAAGGATCAAGACGCTTCCTTTAATGAAATACTAAACATCTGCAGAAGCTAAGTCTGAAATGAAAAGTAATAAAGGTCATAATGTATTCCAATAGGAAGCCACATGCCCTGTTATATCCATTCAAATGTCACATTTCTCTAATTGGGTGGAATATTTTCCCTTTTCAAAAGTCGCTATTTGGGTACACAAGACTCTAGAACCAGGTGGGACTTTAAGGATCATGATCTCGCCTTCCCTTACGTGACAACCCAGCGCCGGTCTCGGTTCAGCCAACCGTAGAGGGTTTCGTTCTCACGGTTCCCCACAGTACAGACAACCCTGAGAAAGGGGCTGGGGAGGAGTGCTCAAGCCTCGCAGACGGGGCACACCCAGCAGGACACGGGGCGCAGGACAGCCGAGGGGAGCCGGTCTCCCAACAGGCCACGCGGCGCGCTGTGGTGGGAAGGGCAGAGTCCGGCGGGGCTCGGTTCCTGCCCTGGCTCTGTCTCTGCAGGGGCCCGGCCACACCTCCACACCTTTCTGAGGAACCTCCAGGTGCTCCCACACGAGAAAGGGAGTTGGACAAAACGGAAAAAAACAACAGCCCCCTCCCAAACACCAAAAACGACCCCTTCATCTAGATGCTAGGTGTTCTACCTTTCTGAAAACCTTCATTTAAAGTATTTAAAAAAAAAACTTGAGCCTCAGAGTTTTCATAATTTGAAACCAAGCCCTACAAACACAATGCGGCCAATTACCTTTACGTGTTAAATGAATCCTTGGAAGAAGAAATGAATCATCGTAATTTCTCAATCAAGGATGCCCTGTACGATTTAAAGAGAAATATATCTTAGAAAATGCAAACACAGTTACAAATGCAGGGCTAAGAAAGATTACCTCAGTTTCTCTTTCTTTGATAACTGTACAAAAATCCAATGATTAGATAAGGCTTAAGGGTGTTGTGAGCATTTAAAAAAATTATCATCTTAACGGAATGTCTGGACTAGCTCAGAGAGATTGTAGATTGCATTGTTTGGGTTAAAAATATTTGTTCAAGAACAAATGAATGAGAGTTCAGTGCTTAGTCTTTTGAAACATTTTTTTGGATTTCTTTTTTAGATATTGGAGTAAATTCTATGACTACACAAATCTCTTCAGTAATACTGTGTTTAGATCATTGTGCTAATAGATCAGTGTGGTTGGTCAGAACTTCTTAAACTGGCTTAGCATCTCCTCTTGATCCTTGGAAAAATTTCTCCGTTGAAAGACCTAATAAAGATACAAAAAAAGGATAACATGGGAAGGGGAAGTATTAAATGCTTTCTATCCATGTTAACCTGTAAAATAGCAAAGCACAGTCCTGGAAAAGCCCACAGTCATGCTCTCGTTAATTGTTGAGTGGCACACGAATTCTGTTTTGGCCGATTGGAATGTGGAAAGATGTGATTCCGGGTGCACAGGGGTTTGCATAGATGAACATCACCCAACCAGGGCTTTTCTGTCACGGAAAACTGGTAGCATAGGTTTCGAAGTATTTTAACACATAAGAAACATGGTACAAGCAAACCTGAGCTTTCAAGATTTCTCTGGGATGAGCACATACGGGTTTATTCATTCACCATTTCAGTACTGTGGTATATATTACTGCCTGCGGAAGCCTCCCCGCTGCAGGCAATCTAGAGAGGAGAGAGCTGTTGTTTCTGGAGGAAGCCAGTCAAGCAAATGACCAAACACGGGAGATTGGTGCACCAGGCGACAGGTCATGGACACAGCCAGGGAATGACCATGACAGATTCTCCCTGGACAGATTTGGGCTTTTCAGTCCAGAGCCCTTTCATATTTTAATTCTCTCTAGTAGGGTTGGTTAGTGTGGTGATTGGTTCCGGTTCATATACTAAGTATTTCCTGGCCTCTTTTTAACCGGATAGGAAATTTTGCTCCAAGCATTAGTCTCTGGAAGGAGCTCACAGTCTAGTCTAGAAATGGCTGCCCGGCGTGCACTGGGCTTACGCAGCCCCCTGCACGGGGAGGACCATGGGCACCTGCTGGGTCGGACAAGCAGCCTGACATTGACTGAGCCCATCTTACAAGCCAGGCGCTGAGAGAGGCGCCAGGTAGCTCTCTTACCTAAGTCTCCAAACCTTGTCAGGTTGTTTCTGTTCACAGACGGTCAGTGCCTGGATATGGGAGTGGGGGTGTGTGTGCCCTGTTTTATATGTCCCCCACTGACTGGCCTTGAGTATTTCCAAGTATGAGCTGGGGGTATAATTCATATACCCGGGCAATTATTCATTATACGTCCAGTAGCTCTTGATGAAAGACAGCTCTGCTGGGGAGGGGCCTGGGGTCAGTGCGCAGTAGGCATTGCTCAGCCAGAGCTTTCAGACATGGCTGCCTGCCCATGGGCCGGGGCAGGTAACCCAGATAGACATGATGGGGCGGGTGGGCCTGGCATATGGGAAAGCGCACGTACCTTCTACAGGGGCAGGCCCTGCTTAGTTCGGCTGCCTCAGGAGATGCAGACCGTTAGGTGGCGGCAGAGTTTCCAAATCTAGAGAAAATGAAAAGCCTGACTTGTTACATGTTGGTCCGTTGGTCATGAGAGCCATCTGTAAATACAGTCCCTGCACACGGTGCTCTTTGGATTCCTCCATGCAGCGTACAGATTCCTCCAGCGTGTGTACGGATTGAAATAAAGACCATGCAGTTTTACTAGCGGTCTTTATTTCCGTCTGTATATGCACTCTACGGTGGTGGTCGCAGAGTTTGCTACCAATGAGAACCACCGGGAAAGCTTTTAAACCGCTGATACCCACAGCATGTCCCACCGCAGTGAAATCAGTCTCCTTGCGTGGGATCCAGATATCGTTTCCTCCCTCCCTCCCTCCCTCTTTCTTCTCCTCAGGTGATTCTAGCGTGCTGCCACATTGGAGAAACTGAGCTCTGAAACATCACCACTCAGTGTGCCCCTCATGTCACGACCCGCACGCCCGGGGCAAATGGCAGCATCTCAGGCCCCAGCCTCTACTACCAAGACAGACTGGCACTTGGACAAAATTCCAGGTGATTCCAGTGCAGGTTAAAGTTTGTGAAGCACTGCCTAATAATTCTTAAGTGGCAAGTTGAAGCTTTAGGAGAGCTGTTCTTAACCACAGCTACACTACAGCTACGTTACAATCATCAGGGGGTTCAGAAATGTACCTGCGTGCAGGCCTGTCTCAGGAGATTCTCACTCGATCGATCTGTGGTGAGTTCTGGGCATCAACTGGGATTTAGAAAAACTGTCCCAAAATGAGTCTAATATGCTATGCTGCCAGGGTTGAAAGCAACTGACTGCCTTAGTTCAATTTTCTTCATTCTGTAGTTCTATGAATTTGTCTTCATCCAATAAATATGTCTACCGTAGAGTTAGCTGATAATTACTTCATATTGAATGAGGTGCTGGGAGAATTTTGCCTGCTAACAAAACTATGTTTGCAGTTATATCTAGGTCTGAATGTCTTTTTTTTTTTTTTTTTTTTTTTTTTAATTTTGCTCAAACCCTGATTGGTATGGCTAAGTTGGTTGGGCGTCGTCTCGCAAAGAGAAAGGTGGCTGGTTCGATTCTTGGTCAGGGCACATGCCTGGGTTGCCAGTTCCGTCCCCAGTCAGGGCGTGTAGGTTGGGCAACTGATTGGATGTTTCTCTCTCACATCAATGTTTCTTTCTTTTTTTTTTAAGTAATTATTTTATTGTTGTTCAATTACAGTTGTCTGCATTTCCCCCCCACCACTACCCACCCTGCCCCCAGCCAAACCCATCTCCCTCCCTTGCTTCCACCCTTCCCCTTGGTTTTGTCCATGTGTCCTTCATAGTCATTCCTGAAAACCCTTCCCCCAGTTTTCCCTTCCCTCCTCCCCTCTGGTTACTGTCAAATTGTTCTTAATTTCTATGTCTCTGGTTATATTTTGTTAGCTTTTTTCTTTTGTTGATTATGTTCCAGTTAAAGGTGAGATCACACGGTATTTGTCCCTCACCTCCTGGCTTATTTCATTTAGCATAATGCTCTCCAGTTCCGTCCATGCTGTTGCAAAGGGTAGGAGCTCCTTCTTTCTCTCTGCGGCGTAGTATTCCATGGTGTAAATGTACCATAGTTTTTGATCCACTCATTTACTGATGGACACTTAGGTTGCTTCCAGCACTTGGCTATTGTAAATTGACTCACATCAATGTTTCTCTCCCTCTCTTTCTCCCTCCCTTCCCCTCTCTCTAAAAATAAATAAATAAAATCTTAAAAAGTTTTTGCTCAAGATACAGTAATTTTTAAAACACTTTATTTTGAATATTTTTATAACATGAAATAAGACTATAAAGAGTATAAATAAAGTTTAAGAAAATAATGTATTTCTATGATATAGAAGAATGAGTAACAAAACTATTGGAGAGCTAGTTAGCCAGGATATATTGAATCTACTTCTTTCCAAAGTAATTTCTTTGATTTTAGTGGGCATCCATAATCATGAAAAATCGGGCCTTTGACATACGGAGTCATGTAATAATAAAAAACATACAAGTGAGACTGAGAAATGCAGACCGATATCAATTAGCTAATGTGGGCCACAAAGCTTCTATGTAATGAATTATGAAAATTATGTGTATGGCTGGCCCCAAAACTTACTTTAGAATAATATTTTATGGAAGACAATTTTGGTAATGCCTGTGCTATGGATGCCTTTAGATTATTTATACAAGTTAACCCTTCAGCAGCCACATTTGAAGATGGATGTAAGAGTTAGCCAACTGTGGTTTGTAAACAGGCAATCCTTCCCTTTTTTAAAAAAAATTTTTCAACACAGCAAAATCATCTGGGAAACTTTTCAAAAAATAAAAATGCCTGGATTTAACCACATCAAATGTGTTTCCTCAGAACTCCAGGGGAAAATTCTGACGGGGTGAAGGGCAGAATCAGCGTCCTGGTCTCCCAGACACCGGCCCTCAGTGAACTGCAGGAGCGGCTCGATCCACCAGGCGTCCGCCTGAGGGGACTTCGAAATCACCTGGGATAAATCGAATTAGACCGTCACTTACTCCAGTGGACTCCAGTGTCTCAGCTGTAAAAAATGAGATGACATCTTGTGTTATGAAAGAACGTCATATAATCTTTATAGAGCATTTAGCAGCGCGTCCACTCTCCACTCTTCTCAAAGCCTAATCCCACAGAGCAGGTTTCTGACAATTCATGTTAAGTGGTGTTTATCAAGGACTTTGTCTCCCTTTTAAAATTTTTTACCCAAACTAAAGCAGTTAAAAAAAAAATGAACTAGTTGCCTTCCTTTTAATCATATAAATAGAAAAATAACCATGTTTCCCTGTGCAGATGATATGGCTTACCTTACAGGATGAGAAGTACCCGCTAGAAGCCGAATAATATTAATGTGAAGATAAGGCCCCCGCCCCTGCCAGAACAAACGAAGCAATGCAAATGAACACCACGTTTATGCAGCTTTGTGGGGGTGCTGGCAAGCTAGCTCGTGCGGATGAGCCTGTGGTCAGATGTACCGTCAGATTCATGCTAAGGTTCTTTGGTCACAGGGGCCAACAGGTCACACATGTTATTCAAGTTTAAGAGGCTAATTTTCTGAGGCTTGAGCTGCAGTTTGCAATCATTCTATCATAGCAGAACTGAAAAAGAAAAGCTGACTCCTCTAGGGTGCTTTGGGGTAAACAGATGCCGCTTGTCCAGGAGAGACAATGTGTGCAAATGCTCTGGAAGGATCGGTACAAGCACAAGGACGGGTGGTGTCAGAACCTGCACCAGAAGCTCTGTGGCACCCCCTTTGGGCACCCTGTGGGAATAATGCTTTCCACATGGCTTCATCCAGGGCTGCTCAGATCTCATGTTTGCTTGTTTATCTTTCATATTCTTGTCAGTCTTCATTTACAGTAAAGTCAGGAAAATTTCTGTATGGAGCAAGCAATAGGAAAAATGAGTGCTCATTGCTTCTTGCTTACAAAAATGTAAATTGCCAGGTGGCTCTGTCGGTTGGGCGTCGTCCTGTACACCAAAAGTTTGCAAGTTCAACCCCAGTCAGAGTGCAGTTGATGTTTGTCTCTCTCACATTGATGTTTTTCTCTCTCTCCCTCCCTCTCTCTAAAATCAATTAAATAACAACAATAACAACAATTATCCTCTGGTGAGGATTTTAAAAAAAGTAAACTTACAATGCTCCCAGACCTAATGCGGTGGTCCCTTTGTAAGCCATATAAATATTTAATCACTGTTGTATACCTTGAAACAAATATAATATTGTATGTCAACTGTCACTGAAAAATAAAAAGTCAGCGATGAAATACGTTACACTTTGATGCAAAACACCGTGCTGTGTGTCCCAGCGCAGGATGGCAGGTGTTTATGCTGCAGCGGGAAAGCCAGGCTGCTCTGATTTTGGTGCGTACTGGTTGAATGTTAAGTAGAACTGTGTGCCTGAGATGTAGCGTCAGGTGTTTCTATAAAGCATTAGAACTCTAGAGAGCATAAATCTTCATTCTTAGCTGTTTTTTAAATGTTTTTTTTGTGTGTGTTAGAGTGTCAAATTAGCAATAAGAGAAATATGGCGACCTCCCCAAAATGTAAATTTATAAATTAGAAAATTGTGTTTGCATTAGCATGCTTCCCATTTCTAGCTGACCAGAAGCACATACTATTTGACATAAATTCCTGGGAGGATCTTAAACTCCTCAGTTGTGTTCTTTATTAAGGCATGGACTGGACCATTGCTATTCCGAGCCTACTCTGCACCGGGCATGCTGCGAAGCCTGGACAGGGAAGTCACGGGGCTGGGGGGAGGACGTGAGAGCAGCGGCAGCGCAGCTCCGTTTTCTGCTGGGAGCTCTGCTCTCAGTCCTGCCAGCTGGTATTCCATTGTCTCCTTCCCTTCATTGTAGACACCTAGCCTGAAATCAGGAACTCAACTACCTAGGGCTAATTTTTCTTTCTCCTGGCTGTGTTCTGTCTCCTATCATTCTTCTTTCTGCAGAGTCACTATTTCAGCATCGATTTTGTGTGTGCATTTTTTACATGTTAGATGGGTTCCCAGGATATGATGATATAATAAGGAATGGTCCTACTGGAAGGCGTTTACTTACTCGAGGGAAATTCCGACTTACCACCTCCACAGTGAAGCACCCGTGATTCCTGCTAGCAGTGAACAGTGCCACCTGTGATAAAAACAGTCTTTCACTCACAGTTATGGCAACAAAGTTCTTCATTTTAGGTATTCAGAAATATGTTATGATTTTTTAAAAAATGAGTTAGAGGCTGTATCAGTATAGGAAATGCGAGAAAACACTATAAATTTAATCTGATAAACACTTTTGGAAAAGTCATAACAACAATGCATTTTTTCCCTCCAGTGAATTCTATGATTTCGGATTACTAGAAATAAAGAAACATCTTCTTTAAACAAAGTTTAGGAGTAATTTTTCTGAGAGAATTCTTTAAATTTTATAGAAGAATTTGTGTACATTATTTCACCTAAATATTAAAACAGAAGTGAATTTTCACCATACTGAATTGGACTTACTTTTTAGGTCATTTTAAAATTGACCTAAAAGATTCCTTCTGTCCTTCAAAAATAAATTGTTGCTGAATTCACTGCGTTCTCGTGCTGGCTGGTTTTACTGTCAATTTTAAGGACAGTCATCTGCCCTGGCTGGTGTGGCTCAGCGGATTGAGCGCCAAGCTGCAAACCAAAGGGTCACCAGTTCGATTCCTAGTCAGGGCACATGCCTGGGTTGCAGGTCAGGTCAGGTCCCCAGTAGGGGGCGTGTGAGAGGCAACCACAATTTGATGTTTCTCTCCTCTTTCTCCTTCCCTTCCCCTCTCTAAAAATAAATAAAATATTTAAAAAAAAGGACAGTCATCTATAATGTCTATATTT